>JNEM01016843.1:0-38564 GCA_000697335.1 Conidiobolus incongruus B7586
AAAATAATTATTTAAAACCTATTAAAATTTAAAAAATTAATTTCAACTATTATTCTTTTAATTATTAATAAAATAAAAAAATATATCAAAAAATACTTTTTTATTTTAGCTAAAGAATTATCAAAATATTTTAATATTAGCTATATAAGTATATTATATATACTAAAGTTTAAATTAAAATTAATTAATAAAAATATAAAATAAATACCTTATAGTTTAACTAAAACTTAAAAAAAATTAGAGTAGTTATTATTAAATAAAACTTATTAAAGTATAACTAAAAATTAAAGTTTTTGTAGCAAATTATTATAATTAATGAATCTTAAGTTTTTTTATATAATTTTTTATTAAAATATAAATTAAAGTGTTAGATTAAGTTAAGTTAACCCTTTTTATAAATTCCTTTAAATAAACACTTTGTTAATAAACAAATGTTAATTATTATAATAAATTATTATAATAAATTATAATAATATATACTATTTTTATTTAGTTTCTAAAAAAATCAATTAATAATAAACTTTATATTTTTTTAAATATAATTATTTTAAATTAATATTTTAAATATAATTTAAAACAACTTATTATTTTGTATAATAATTATAAAATACATAAATCTAAAGTTGTAAAAAACTTTCTAATTAAAAATAACTAGAAAAAACTACCACTTCTAATATATTCTTTAAATTATAATTTATATAATTATAATTGTTTTAAGCAATTAAAAAATAGCTTACAAGTAAGAAAATTTTTATAGGAAAATTTAATTAATTTGTGAAATATTAAATTTCAATCTTTAATAAAAAGAATTATTTTTTAAGTGTTAGATTTTTATTAAATATATAACAAAAAGTTATTAAAAATAAAAGAAACTATTAATTTTATAATATATATTTATTTTTACTTTTTATATGTTAAAATGTATATTTTGTTTCAATTGCAAAAAATTCCCATTATTTAAATTACAAAGTAATATAATTAATATAATATATTTTTTATGAAAATTCTTTAATTAAATAAAAGGAGTAATTTATATATTAGTTACTGAAATATGAAAAATAAAGTGTAACTATAAATTGTATTTAAGCATTATACAAATCATATTTATCATTTAAAATAAAAGGGAAGAATATATTTCATTGTAATTTATATAATAAAATACATCAATGATGTTATATACAGATATATATGAAAAGCAGATTCACATTCACTTTTCAATTTAATATCATCCTGTTGAATAATATATCTCCTATATTCAATGGTTTTAATATATAATAATTCACAAATTAGATAATTTTGTCTATTATAAACACCTAGTTTAACAAGTTAAAACTTGATATTTTTTTTATTGTTTTTAGAGTGAAAAAATGGATAAATGTATCAAAAATGATCAAGGTGAAATAATGGTTAGTTTTGTTAACGCATTTACTCAGCTTCACATCTGGAATTTTTGATATCTGACTGTTGCTCAGGTGTTTTATATTATAGAAAACGATAGTAAAGTATTGATTTATTGACTATTGAAATAGCTGTTAAATGATATCATATATAGTTTCTCGATCTTTATATACAAGTGGATCAAAATTATAGGGATGTGGTGTTGAGTAAACGCATTTAAATAGCAAACCAATAATTTATCAATTTGTTGAGTGGAACCGGAAAGTTAGATTTTTTGATTGCTAACGGCATATATGATTAATATATTTTATATTCCTCTCAATAACATAGATTTCAATTAAAATTTTAAATGTTCATTACTTGGGATTTATGCAACAAAATATATAGATAAAATCAATATTTATAATATCTTCCCTTAATGAATAATAAGGGTAGAAATTGTTTAATATTCATAATTAAAAAAGCAATATAAGTATAATAATAAACACCACATTACACCTCAGTTTTAATATAGCATATCGATATTTTCATTAATTGATATCAATAAATTAATATTAATTAAAGATTTTATAAAAATTTCAACTTAGAAAAGGGAGTTAAATTGGAAGTTTAGCATATTAATAAGTATTAAAATAAATTAATAATACTAAAGGGGATTCATTGACTTGTATAAATTTATAACAAACTATATATATTTTTTGAAAAATTATTCTTTAAATACAGAGTGAAATAAAAGTGAATATGCAGAATCAAATTATTTAACCAAATCACATAAATTTTATTAAAATGCTGAAAAAAGTTCAGATTTTGTTAAATAGAATCGATTAATTCAATTACTTAAATTCATTAAATTTGTATCACCACGTTCATTTTATTTTTAGCAAAGTATCCATTTTTTAATTATTTAACTATCTCGCAATCTTGAATTGCTCACAATTCTTATTCCAATTTGGAGAAATAATAACCCGATTAAAACGTGGATTACAGTGATATTCCAGATTTGATGCATTGATTCACTTTTATCAATGCTCTCAGAAACGATAAGTGGACTCACTTGATGATTGGTGCATTTCTCGAAAAGTGATTGGCTCATCGAGGTTTCACCATTGGATATTTGAATCACATGTGAGTCTCATTTTGTATTATTAGATGGGATGTTAGACAGGATGACAACAAATAACTTGGCAGTTAACTGTTTATGTAGACTGAATAAATTGCAATTAATTTGACTTGAAAACGTCTCGACTGATTATTAAGACCAATATATTCATTTAACTCAGTTACACGACGTGTAAATTTGTTTATTTTTTATTTGACTCCATATTAAAAAGAGCAGTTATTTTAAATAATCTCCATTTCTAATATTTTTCAATAACAAAACAATTTAATTTGAAAAGATGAATAGGACTAATTTGTGATTGTATCAAAATAGGAAGTAGAAATATTTATATCAGGTTTAAAGATGAGTATTACCTCAAAAATGGTATTAAAATCCCTCAGTCAATTTGCATTTAGTATAATAAAAGAACTTATTAACAATTGCATTTTTCTTTTCTTCCTTTGTGAATTTTAATTGAAACTGATTCTTTAATTGAATTTATTACTTTCTCAGCCGTAATCTTTCCAAATTAATTTTAAGCATTAACTCTCTTCCTATTCCAACCTTACCATCGCCACCCTAGTTTTTCACTCACATTCGTAGCCTTTGTTAATAATTTGTCTTTTTGGATATGAGCCAATCACATCAAACTTATCCTTTGCCTGGTAACTCTCATTTTTATCTAGATCATCTAATCATTTACTAACATAAAATTTCCTGTTCTCTAGCTTGGAATTCTTCCAACTCACCTAACCAAGGACAGTATCCTTCAAAGTAACTCAAAATTATTATGTTAATCCTAATACACTTTCTAACAAAATTTTAGTCGATTCAGAGCTCCTAACGAAATCAAATTACCTTCAATACATGAGCTAGACCGCTCTAATCAAATGCGGCGCGATGCCGACCGTCCGGATGCTTTCATATCACCTAAGCCACCCTCGTATCTTTCAGAAGTCAAGAATGAATCTACACCTCCTAATTATCATTCTGAAGTAAAAGGAGAACCTACCCCACCCGGCTATCCACGCTTTCAACCTACTTTACCACCGATCCCTTTGAGTCCAGTGAAACCATCACCCTACCCCACTTCGAATCTTATGGACCGAAGACATTCCATTCAACCACTTAGCATGCCATTTAATTACCACGATCCTGGTAGAAGAAGTTCAATGCCTTCTATAATGCATCCTTATAGTGATCAACGCTTTGCCATGCCAAACCGTAGTGAAAAGCCCTATGCTCGTACTCCTCAATTAAAAGAGAGCCATAAATTGGCAGAACGTCGAAGAAGAAAGGAAATGAAAGAACTCTTTGACGAATTAAAGGAAGAGCTACCTATGGATAAGAATATTAAAGCTAGTAAATGGGAAATTATGACAAAAGGTAAATTTTAAAGCTTTTATTCAAAATTCACTGTCGTTAATATTTGGGACAGCTTTAGAATATATATCCGAGTTAAAGACAACTACAAAAGAAATGAATCAAGAGATCAAAATGCTCAAAGCCGAGCTTGCTAAAAGGGACAAGATCGATCCTGCTTAATTTTTTATGACTTCTTGGGTATATCGCTTTCAATGAACTTCAAATTTCGCAGTTCCCATTGAATTGATTTGAAATACCCTAAATCACAATTTGATTTTCATTGGAATCCTCAGGGCGATTTCACCACAAAAGGACATTTTCACCACTAACTTACCACCTAGTTACATGATCACCTCAATTAGGCCAATCCAATCGACATTACTTTGAAATAATTGTAAATGAAATACCAAGAATAATATTCATTGTTGAATTAGATTCAATCATTCGATTCAATTTCATGTAGCATTATCAATTTCACCCCCTCGATCAGTATTATAACCAAATCAACTCTAAAAGTTAATCTAATTTTCATATTTTTTCAATATTTTACATATTAATTTGTTAATTTTTTTATTAATTATTCATTGTAACTTGAAAAAGATTCTTTTTAATAAATTATTTAGTATATATTTAAAATATGACTGAATACTATATAAATTATAAAACAAATTTATTAATAAATGCAATATAAATATATATCCCAATAAATGGATTGTTTAAGTATCACATAATATTCTGACGATTTTTAACTTTTGTTTGCAACTTTGCTTCTTTCCTTTTGATCTTTTAGACTTTTATAAATAAATTAATTATTATTTTGTTGTTCGAAAATATATCAATTAAATTTTTTTCCTTTGCTACAATAAAATTACTCAATTTTGATCGAATTATAGTTTATCCAATTTGACTTTGGGCTGAAATGGAATTTTTATACCTTGATTGTTAGCACTAAAGTCATGATGAATTTTGCATCCCTTCTTTAACATAATTTGATAATCTATATTATTCTAGAAAATCCAATTAGTAGATCAAATATTATTTGTTCTATTTAGTTACTAACAAAAGGTAATTTCACTTGAGACACATCTTTTTGCACTGGTTTGTTCATTGAGTGAATCATAGATTTTAAATGATTTATATATTCGTTTAATAGAATATTTTCATTAATTAATTTGAAAAATTTAAACTTGATGGTATTATTATTGTTATTTAGATTGTTGATGTTGCTTGTGTTGTCATTGCTTAAATCATTAAGGTAAATAAAAAATTGAAAAAGGATACCTGCTTCGTTACTTAATTCTTCTTTTTTTAACTTTGCCTAGTTTAATTTAGCTAATTTAATCTCTTCGTCAATTTTATAATCTCCTTCTTTTAAATTTTTTAGTATTTGACATTGGAATGATTTTTATATAATTTCCTTAATATCATATATCAATCTAAATTTAAAATATTATTGATAATTTTAATTATTGTGGGATCTAACAAATGATTTCATATTGACAAAATTTCAGATATTTTAGAATTAGTGTTTTAATATAGATTTGATTGTTAATTGAAACTAATAACTTAATTCCAGCACTATATAAAGCTCAATTTAAAATATTGTTAAATTTGGTTATTCTTTAATTCATATACCAAGCAATTTCGAATGAATATCAATTGTTGAAGTGTAAAAATAAGAATGATATAAAATGGTATATATTACCAAAGTTAATGAGTCATTTGATTAAAAATATGTATTTAATAATTTTGAGTAATGTGATTATTTACAGTAAATGATATAATCTGAAATCATAATTAGTTTCATTTATATATCGCAATCTAATAAAAATTCAACTTGTTTCTAATATTTTTAGTCAGATTTATCAAATCTTAAATTAATTTAATACTAAAAATATTAAATAAATTTAATGACTTCTAGTTATGTTTGTATATTTTATAATTTTTGAATATTTTATTTTAAAATTAGACTTAAGATAAATTCAAATACTATAGATTCTACAAAATATTATTAGAAGTATATAAAAATAAATTTCATATTAATAAAGTAAATCATGATATTATTTTTGGCAAATATATATATTGATTTTTGACAGCCAATTACTAAATAATGACTTTAAATTAAATCATTTTATCTAATATTAATTTTACATAGATAAAACTTCAACAAGAGCCAGGATTCTTATAAGGTACTTTTAAGGTCATCCACAATTTGTTCAACTTTAATAACAAGTTTTTCAGAGCATATTAAATTGTACAAAAGATACTACACAATACCTTATTAATATTTACCAGTTAACTTAAATACTATTCAGTAGCACAAAAGCTATGCTTATCAATATAACTTTATATACCTAAATTTATAATAGTGTATTCTGGAGCTAATACTCTTTATCCTTATTCAAGTTATTCTGTGGTATTTTAATTATTAGTGCAGAAATTAAGTAATGCCACAATCTTAAAATTAAAATTAAACAAATAAATTAATAAATAATATATAAAAATTAATAAATAATATAAAATTAATAGCCTCATTTATTATTAATAACTCTTTTCTATACTTTTAATAAGCTTCTAATACCTAAAAAATAGTTTTTTTTATTAAAAACTAAAATTTAATGTTTTACAAACTAATTTAATTTGTTTATAGGAATTTTTTTTCCTGTAAGCTATTTTTTTAATTGTTTAAAACAATTATAATTATATAAGTTATAATTAAGTAAATATACTAGATATAGTAACTCCCTCTAATTTTTTTTATATAAAAAATCTTTTATAGCTTTAACTTTATATATTTTATAATTATTATATAAAATAATAAATGTCTTTAATTTATATTAAAAATACTATTTAAAAATTATTTTATTTAAAAAAGTAATATATAATTTATTATTAATTGATTTCCTTTAAAGTATTAAATAAAAAAACTATATATTATTATAATTTATTACAACAATTAACATTCACTTATATTTAAAGTATTTATTTATTAAAATTTATAGAGGGGATTAATTTAACTTAATATTTTGTTTTATTTTTAAATAAAAAATTATATAAAAGAATTTAAAATTTATTAATTATAAGTATTTACTGTAAAAACTTTTATTTTTAGTTATACTTTAATAAGTTTAGTTTAG
The DNA here is from genome assembly GCA_000697335.1 of Conidiobolus incongruus B7586. NCBI lineage: Eukaryota > Fungi > Entomophthoromycota > Entomophthoromycetes > Entomophthorales > Conidiobolaceae > Conidiobolus > Conidiobolus incongruus. Next base: position 7,000 of record JNEM01016843.1, read on the forward strand.
CTATAACTACTTTAGTTTTCTTTTAAACTTTTATTAAATTATAAAATATCTATTTTATATTTTTATTAATTAATTTAAGATTAAACTTAAGTAAATATAATATGCTTATATAATTAATATTAAATTATTTTAATAGTTCTTTAATAAAAATAAAAAGGTATTTCTTAATATATTTTTTTACTTTTTTAGTAAATAAAAAAATAACAATAGAAATTAATTTTTTAGATTTTAGTAAATTTTAAATAATGTCCTTTTTAGCTTTAAAATCACAAATCTAGTGATATATAGTAGTTTTAAATAAAACACCATCTTTATAAACTGTTTACAAGTTTTAAATGATTTTAGAAGGTTTATAGTTAAGTTTTAAAAATACAAAAATAAAAACCTTTTGATAATTATAATCTAGTTTAAGTATGATTAAATTTAAGTATAAATTTTAAAATCAAAATATTTTAATAAAAAAAAGAATTAAAATTGAATATATATATATAGTTTGAAAATATTTATTTTCCTATATTATATATATATATATATATATATATATATAATCTTTCAAAACATATAATATGTTTGAAAGATTAGAAATTAAAAAATTTGCCATTTTTTAATTTCCATACTAATATTATTAGTTGAGCATTTTGCTCAAATTACAATACTATTATATTGTTCTATTAAATATGCTCTTATTTCAATCATTTTTATAATAAAATGAAGTTTGGAATTGTGGTTACTTATAAATCAAAAATGATACTTAACAATTAACAAATAATCTATATATCATTATTTTAACCAAAAAACATTAATCATTTACTTTGTGATATTAATGTAGTTTAACAATTTAATTTTATATTTGAAATTTTTTAAAATTAACATGATAATATTGTATTAATTGCCAATATTAATATAACACTATTCCTGTTAGAAAAAATGAAGTGATGTATATAAGTATAATTAGATTCAATGAACTGTTTTAATGTTCTTATAGTTGAGTATATAAATGCTTGAAAGAGTTGAATCGATTAAATATCATCATTTATAATTATATATACACATTAATTTTAATAGATATTGAATTTAAGGTTTAATGACATGAAACTAACTTTTAAATTGATATAATGTTAGTATTCAATTAATTTAACAGTGCACTCTCTTATTATCTTTTTCTTCGAGTGAATGCTGCCGAACAATTTTAAATTAATTTTATTCATCATTTACAAATCTATCAATTTTGAATCTTTTATTCATCAATATTTAGGATAAAATAAATTTCAAAGGTATTTAGTTTTATTATTAGAATCCACATTGGTATCACCTAGACATTCCTCATCTAACCTAGACTAAATTTCAAAATACGTGTGGAAAACCAAAAGTGAGTGGATATCAAGTTATTAGTGAAATATTAGCATATGAGCGCAGGATATTTGAAAAATTTAGATACCCAAGTTTGAGTAATTTTAAATTTCTTTATAGTGTTAATCAAAATTTGAAATTATGGAAAAAATCAAACATGAAAAAATAGTGAATCACTATTATTTTGTCCATAGTTTAATAATCGATTTAATAATCAATTATTAAAATTTTTGTATATGTTTTTATCTATATATTAATATTATTCAGGACCAGAGTAATAAGTTATCAATTACAATTTGGAGCCTAAGTTATGACATTAATATTTCTATTCACAATTAAAAATGAAAAAGTTCATTACTTATGATTCTGTAACAATAAATTTATAATTGCTGTTTTTGTAAAATAAAACATATTAACTGTAAAATTATAAATTCTTTGAAATTATCTTCAATTAGAGCCAAGTCTTATAGAAAATTCCATTAATTTGACATTGATCCATTTTTTTCGAAATTATGCAGTAAATATGCTTAAGGGGAAATTATTTACCCGTAGTATTTGAAGACAATAAACAGATTGAAAAGGCTATATCCGAGAAATTTGACCAAAGGTATATGTAATTTTTTATTATACTTTGCAAATATATCGGCAGGGGTTGAAATATCTAAAAATATAGTTTAGCATTTTTGATTAATATTACTTGTTGCTTAATAATTTTATTCGTATATTTGCCATCAAAAAATGAAAATTAGAAAATAATGAATCTTTAATTGTCTTTGTAAAATTACATCATGGATTTTTAAAAAGAGCCGCCGTTTAGAGTTTTATAAAAATATTATTGGTATAAGTTTAAAAAATTCCGTTTTTAGTACTTTAACCTTTATCCATTCGTGCATATCCTGAACTCAACTTTGTTGATAAGGTGAACTTGGTATTTTATATAATTTATAAAGTTCAAATATAATTTATTAATATTTTGATTATAATCTTTAGTGAATTGTAGTATTATCAAAAATCAGCATGAATTAATATTATTAGTAATTCTCAATATTTACAAATTAAGAAACTACAAATTGCTTCAATTAGTGTGAGAAATTTTGATCCTGAAGTAATTACCCATTAAGTAATTTAGACAAAAGAGTTAAATTAAAAGCTTTTTTTCCATAATAAAGATCATAAGTATAATGAAAATATCAAGAAATAAGTTTAATATGATTTAATTTTAACCAATCAAATTGCTATAACTGAGTTATTTTTAGATATTAGATAAATTTCGTCACCTCTTTTTAAATTTACTGCTGTGGAATTTCAAATTTTTTCAGTTGATTAGTTTTTTCGTAGTTTGAATTAATTACTAATAAATATTAAAGATAGCTATATATAAATATCAATAGGGTTGATGGAATTCAAGAATACCATGACTTCTTTGAGATATCTCATTAAATGTGATATTACCATGAGCCCCAATTACCAATCCAAAAAACCCAATGGGACTAAAAGTCAAAATAACAAAATTAAAAATAATATGAAGGCATGTGACGAGTGTAGAGCTACTAAGTCTAAATGTGATGGTGGTATTAATAGAAATTGTCAAACCTGCATCTCGAGAAATAAAAACTGTACCTTTTTGAGTGTTAGAAAGAAAAGAGGTCCCAAATTCAAGAAGGAGAACTTGAATTTGATGAAACATTTAATCGATGATCCAGAAATCAGCTTGAGTATGTCATCGAATACAGATATATCTACCAATCCATTACTTGCACCAATGTGTCCTTTACCCATTGCTCCTATTCCTTTTCCACAATCAATGCCTACTTTTATTCCAGTAATGTCAGTATCAGCTCAGCAACCCAATGTGTCTTTTAGTTATGATATTCCGTTGCTATTCCAACATTTCGATAAGATCGCAAATGAAATTAACTTGATGCCAATTTCAGAGTTGATTTATCGAATTAATCAACCTAAAAGCATATATTTTGAAATGCTACTCTCTTGTCTGTCAATAACTATTCAACTCTTGTTGGATCCCAACCCAGATACGATGACTAAATTTAACGAATCGTTGAATTATTATGTAAATAACGTTGAAATACCTGTATATCACTTTGATCTAGATTATTTCAGATCTATGCAATGCTTAAGCTACTTTAAAAATAAATTTAACTTGTAAAATATATTGTACTTACCTTTATTACCAATATATTCTAATTTTTTTGAATCCTAATTTCATTATCAATTTCATTACCTTGTATGCTAAGAATAATGGATATTTAAACTTTTCTTGGAGCTTAGCAGATGTTTTTGAAATTTCCGTTTATATTAATATATGTCAAATAATTTATCCATATTGACTTTTATGATTCACTATTATTCCTAAAATATTAGTGTTCATTACATTATAAATGCTAAATAATTTTAACTTTTTAGTCTGGAGTTTCTTACAATTTTATTGTTCAATTGCTAAATGAGAATTTATTAAATACTAGCATTTAATAAATGCCAATTGTTTATAAATTGTGGTAATCATTTTTATTCATACTAATACTTAAATTTTGCTAAATATAGATATTATAATCTAAAAATAATCAAAATGTTAATTGGAATCTTAATAACCTGTCAAGTATTTTTTAAATATCATTTCGTTTTATCCAGTTCAACAACTTAATACATTTGTTTAAATATTCTAAATAGCATGATATTATAATTTGTATTAAAAAAATAAATGTTTTAAATCATACTATTATGATAATTTGATAATATCATCTGTTTCATATATTAAATCACAGTAACGCTAATAGTTAGTAAAAATTTAAAAATTAAAACGTTACAAATAATTTGATGATAAATTTTGTTTGAGACTAACCAATTCAATTTAATTCAAATTACCGATTATAATTAGCTTGATTGATTATTTTAATGGAATGCCTTTTATTTTCATAATTTTTTAAATCCACATTGTTAAAAGTAGAATCTTTTTTATATAAATATAATATATTTTGTAAAATTAATGACCTCATACTACCTTCAAGATAGCTCTATCAACCCACCAGGTTCTCCACGTATAAATAGAGATACCATTTTTTCACCTACGCCTGAGCCCAACCACATCGTAAAAACGTTATCTAATGAAATTGAATTAGATTTGGGTACTTTTGACTTACCTCTGGTGCACAATCACGCTCAAAAATTTAGTGAATCTAACCCGATTTTGACTCACGATATTAATTTAGGTATATTGATAACTGTTAGTTATTATGGACTGCTATATAATAATTAATTTTTTTAATAATTTAGATCACACAGGAAAAATAATAGAAACTAATTCTGCTCAACCTACAGAACATATTGAAGAAGCTGAGCTTTTTTCAGATGTTTCTGAAGGTATAGATGCCGAATTAGACGATGAATTTTTGGAAAAAATTTACCAAGATATCGACAAAGATGACCAAGAATGGCTATCTCAACCAAGTCAATTAAATCTTGTTTCCAAGGATATGGATCCTCTAGATTGGTTGAACTCTAGGCACGAAGATTCTCCTGTTAATAATCATCCCAACTGCAAACAAAAGCAGAAGTCACCAATTATTGATCGAGATGGTCCAGGTATATTTTTGAACAAAACACTAAATTTATATAGATTTAACGAATTATTAGTATCCTCTCTTCCACTATTACATCACGACCCCACTCTCGATGATATAGGAGATTTTGATGGTTTCGCTTCAGAAGATAATGACCTATTCTTTGATGGTGGTATTGTAGATACTTCTAAAACTAATGACTTTATGTTGTTTGGTGTCACTGAAGAAGATTTAAAGGACCCCAATTTGGATGCATTTTCTCCAAAGGGCTGGGATATTGAAGATGAATACACTATTGACGAGCTTTTAGCTCCTATTCCAGATCTTCCGCCACTTCAGAGTGAAATGATGGCTCCTCCAGATCCGGAAGTGGCCGCCTACTTGAACCAATTTAGAAAGCAGTTAAGATCCAATGAGAACTCTAGAGAGATAATTCCAGATCCTTCATCTAACTCATCAGAAATTAACGCTACGAAAAACACAAGTTATCAACAGCAATCTAGTATTCATTCAAATAGCCATAGTAGAAGCGTTTCAATGGACCTAAGCTCTCCTGTGCAGTCTTTTAACACACCACCTCGAGTGGCAAATACAACCTCTCGAAAACCGCTTGCCAATATTAATATTCCACAGATAAACAATACAAGAAGAATCACCAAACCAAAAATACAGCCACCTCCCAATTTCCAATCTAAGATCCCAGTACCTATCCCAGGATATACTCTATACTCAAGGAGATGTTCATCACCAACAGAACCCGGATTTGAATCTAGAATACCATCAATTGCTAACGGATTATTCAAACCCAAAATACAATGCACATATTACCAGTCACCTAACCAATCTTCCTATTCAAATGATCTCTCATATTCTTCTTATTCAAGAGGAGATTAGATAAATTAAGTATATTTTAAATAAATCAAATTCAATGGCACATTGCTTTAAGTTTGATAAATATATCCTTTATTAACACATATTGATATACTAAATATTATCAATCAAGGATAAATTAATTATTGAATGAATGGCTTTGATATGAAATATATATCTCAATTTTCACTTTTCTATTATTGGAATAACTTTCTTAACTCACTAGCTTCTTTTACCTAATTTATATTAAAGTTAATAAATTGATTAATATATTAATTTAAATCATTTACCATTTGTTCGGCAGTTCTAGGTTTTCTATTTTTATCTTCTAACATCTTGTATAATTTATCATTAGGTTCAATATCTCTTGGAGTTCTTGGAATCACATGGATATGTACCTGAGATATTGTTTGACCAGCATTTTTACCATCCTGCCACCATTATATTAAAAATTTAATATATCACCAATTTTATATGAATATATACTTGAATAGCAAAAGTAAAAGCACTGGCTTTATAATAGGGTTCAATTTTTTCAGCTACTTTCCTAGCTGTTAACCATAAATCAGTTGTCTAATAATAAAAAATAAGTAAATATTGGATTAAAAATAAATAGTCGATCGACATACTTCTTCAACTGATAAATTTAAAACACGATCAGTAGGATTTTTACTAACTATTAATACATCTAATAATTAATTTCAAAGTTTAAGGTATATATGACACTATACAAAATTAAATAATAATTAAATACATTTCTATTGAAAAAGGATACGTCCACTAAAATAAAAGTGTTAATATACGTTATTAAAAATTATAAAAAGATGAAAAAATTACGGTACTAAAAGTTTTAAATTCACCAAACAATAATTTGTGAAAGTTTCATAAAAAACTTCACTTTATCTAATTATGTTTTTACGAAATTGATACATTTTATCATCCATATTATATTATATTATATTTACAATATTATTTTAGTGATTATATAATTTAATTATAAGTAATTATTTAGTTTTGATTGAGCATTGATCATTATGGGAAATTTATTTTTGAAAAGAGGCAATTAACAAAATCTAAAGTTATTGTGTATTTCAGTTAAGAGTGCAGTGCAGATCTAAATACTATTGGGCTTCAAACCAAGTGAATTTAAACACTTTAATGATTTGGATTATGATTGTGATACTTAAATGCTTATTCACACAAGCTCTAAAAATATTCAAATATTAAATGATATTAGTCATTATATCTTGAATATCTTCAAGTTTAGAGAAAATTATATGAATATATTTGTTATTTTATGCAATTTAAATCTAAAAGAATATGATATTATCAATATAAATTTTCATTTATGAAATCATAAAAACTTTTATAGATCAAAATGAATATGTAATTTGTATTTGAATAAGATTGAATAATTTATAGTCTATTATTATTGCTATTATTAGCTTGAATCAATTAGTAAATATATTGTCCAAATTATAAGAATATTTAAAATTTGAAGGATAGTGAATTTGTATTCAAAATATGATGTTTTCAAGCTATTAACTATTTCAACTTGGATATTTTATTACCATTTTAAACTCAAAGCATTGATTCATAAAATATATATTGTTTCGAATATTTAATATTGATTAAAATTTGTTAGACTTTTAACATTCAAATTTTTGTACTTTAATGTTTAGGACTAAAGTTATTTAAAAAAATAAAAACTAGAATAATTAAACTATAATAAAAATAAATTATATGATTTTATTATGAAGTTCTGTTTTATATAAATCCAGTATATGACTTAAACAATTTCAGTAACTAAAACAAAAATTAGAATCTATTCTTATATAAAAATTTTATAAAATTACCATTAGCGGGCATTTCGTCAATTTGAGTAGCATAATATTGCTCAATATCTCTTAAAGTCTTAATATCTTCAACTCTGACAAAGTTAATGGCTACACCCTTACGTCCAAAACGTCCTGAACGACCAATGCTAAGCAACATTCAATTAGTTTACAAATTGATAAAGAGTTGATATACTTACCGATGGATATAGTTTTCACGGTCGTTGGGTAAATCATAATTAATAACTAATGAAACATTTTGAACATCAATACCACGAGCCCAAACATCGGTAGTAATTAATACGCGACTAGCAGTCTGTCTGAACTCTTGCATAATGGCGTCGCGTTCCTTTTGAGGCATTTCACCGTGCATTGAAGAAACTGTGAATTTGGCTTCTCTCATCTTGGAGGTTAACCAATCAACCTTGCGGCGAGTATTACAGAAAATAACTGCTTGAGTAATGACTAGCGTATCATACAAATCACAAAGAGTATCAAATTTCCATTCTTCTTTTTCGACTGCAATAAAGAATTGCTTAATCCCTTCTAATGTCAATTCATCACGCTTAACTAAAATTCTAATGGGATCAGTCATGAAGCGGGATGTCATCTCTAATACATCGTGAGGCAAGGTGGCAGATAACAAGACAACCTGTGTTGAAGGAGGAAGGAATCTGTAAACATCATAGATTTGATCCTTGAAACCTTTGTTAAGCAATTCATCAGCTTCATCAAGGACCAACATTTTAATGTGTTTCGTGCGCAAACTTTTACGCTTCAACATATCGTAGACACGTCCGGGAGTTCCAGATACAACATGTTGGCCATGTTCCAATTTGCGGGTATCTTCACCGACGTTGGTTCCACCGATACAAGCATGGCATTGAACATTCATATAATCGCCTAAAGCTAAAACAACGCTTTGAATTTGGGTAGCCAATTCACGGGTGGGAGATAAGACAAGAGCTTGACATTCTCTGATTTTAGTATCGATTCTTTGCAAAATAGAAATTGAAAAAGTAGCTGTCTTCCCGGTACCGGATTGAGCCTGAGCAATTACATCCCTTCCCTTAATGATAGGATAAATAGCACGTTGCTGAATAGCTGAAGGCTTCTCGAAATCTAAAAAATTTGAGAATTAGAAAATCTGAATTGCCTTTTAAAATTATAAACATACTGTATGCATAAATGCCTCGCATTAAATCTTCTTTCAAATTCATTTCGTCAAATGTGGATACCACTTTAACATCTTCACTAGTTTCAAAAACTATTTTGTCATCGTTTCTTCTATCCATATTGTATTATATTATGAAGATATATGTATATGTATATGTATATGTATATGTATATGTATATGTATATATGTATTACTTAGTCTTATGTTTCGATTTGAAATTAGTGAATAACTGAAATATTAATCCTATGAATATTCTTAAATTAGTATAAATCAGATTTAAAAATATGAAAAATATATCGTTGAAAGAGGCTATAATAGATTGATTATCTAATAATAATTAATAAAAAAAATAATAATTACACTTAAATTTTAACTAAATTGAAACTTTGACTTGTTACAAAATTAAAAAATTGTTTTGACAATTTTTATGTTGAATATTTAAAAAATTAAAATTATGGGTTAACTCGCTATGATTTCATAGATCTAATCTATTTAAATTATCATTCCTCTATCAATTATATCAAAATATTTAGATATATAATATTGTATATTATTCGAAACAAATTAATTATTTCTATTTTGATATCATAATACTATTCATTTTTAAGTATATCTATTTTTTCACTTAATTCATTCAAATTCATTATTTTTCAAAAATACACTAATTATTTTTGAATTTTGAACTATCGCCAATTATAACATTCTCTGAAATAACCCATTTAAAAAATTCATTATATCATTCCATAGCTATATTTGAAAATAAAATGAAATAATAATTCTATATTAACAATAATTCTGGCACGTTTATCATATAAAAGACCCATTTTGAATTCAAAAATTGGTTTACATTACACAAACCAAACCCTGTAACCAAGTTAGAATATATACAATTTTTCAATATAAAAAATAAATAACTGCATGAAATATACTTCTTTGGTGATATTTTATATCCAAACTTTTTTTGGATTGTCTGAAACGAAATTTAATGACTTGGACTGTTATATTTTCTTTAATATATTTATATGCCCAATTAAATACAATTGTCAAAAATTAAATATTATGAGAGAACTATTAGAATTTAGATCAATAATACCGGATTTGGGAAAAATTAATCGAAATAGGATGATTTTATTCAGTTCAGTTGATTGACTAAAATTAATTTAAGCTCACCACATTCATATAAAATCCCAGTTCAATTCGATTTCTCAAACTTATAACTTTTTATATTTAAAATAATGAGTAATTCAAGATTAAAGAGATATCAATCTGAAGTCAATCACTCGACTCCTGAGCATCCCAACAAGTTTCAAAAGGGCGCATTCAACAGTAAGCAAAAACAAAGCATTTCAAACAGTAAGAGATCAAATTAGCTTCCTCCAATTATCATTCTCAACCAAATACCTTTTTCTAGAATCTAAAGTCAAGCCACCTCCATTCAAGGGTCGAGAAGTGGTATTCGTTGACCCTCTCGACGAGAACGAGGAATATTGGTGGCCAGCAATGGTAGTCCCATTCTGTGAGCTGGACTCAACGATGATATCTACCCCGCTCCAGCCTGGAGAGTGTGTTGTGAAATATTTTGAAGACAACAAATACTCGGTTGTCATGTACAAAGACCTGAAGCCCTTCAAGCCCAATACAGAACCCTTTATTGGGTTCGAGAAGAAGAATAGGAATTTCAGCCAAAGAGCAGGAGTAAGAAGCGCTCTGAATTTCATCAAGAGTCAGCGACCTACAAAGCGCTTTAAGTGGCGGCTTTGGGGAGAGATGGAAGCTTCGCAAAACGTTGGTATCGTGGATCATGTGGATGATACTGCCACAAACTCTAGTCGGGATGCGAAAAAGCCAGCGCCAGCTAAACCTAAATCCAATAAATCCGAGGCAAAGAAATCCAATGGAAAAGGCAGTGTAAAACGGGATAATGACAGTGATATTAAATCAGAGAAGGCAACCTCGACTGAAACGTTTCCCTCTTTGCCCACTCCACCTCCTCGTACGTCGTTCGCCACATCCTCCTCCCCCATCATCAACGCTTGGATCGACAAGCATATCGGCTTTAACCTTATGGTCAATGATTCAGAAAAATTTGAATACCGATGCCAGCTGCTACTCTACAAACTCCAGAAACGGTATCGCAAGTCGCAAAACGATTTGACTTACATTCAGCGGGATCTGATTCAAGTTTTACCCAACCATGTTGTAAGGAAACTCAGAACTCAGGACAGGAGACAGAAGAAATAAGCTCAGAATTTTTACTGATTTATTTTCCATTTTTCTCCCCTAATTTGTCATTTTAACAAGTGAGGCATACTTAGCAAATTTAGGTACCAACCCCCAATACTAGCTCTTATATTTAAGTGGTGATATCTATTTTAAATAATTCTTCCTTGGAGATTGGATATTTAACTTTGTAATACTCTTATTATGTACTTCTAAGTGCAATCATAGAAAACTTGATGAAGATTCACAATCTTGAAACTTCTATATTACTATTTCACTTCAGCTAAAATACTCATGCTGATAGATATTGAAATTTTAGTATAACTAGAAATGGTATTTAATAAATTTTTTGTTGTTTACCCCAATATATCACAATTCTTAATCATATGGTATCCCAATTAACCAGTAATCATTTAATCAATTGGAATGGACAATTAGGTCTATCTTCTCTGGGATGGACTATAATTTGACATTTTAAAACCATTCATAATTTCAGAATTGATTTGATATTAACAGTTATTTAAATCGGTCATTTAAGTGTAATCCATATTCATCAGCCAAAATCATAATTCTACGAATAATAATATAAAAATTATTTAAATTATTACCACTAACTCAGCCTATTTATAACCATGAATTAATATATTTTATTAATTCAAATTTTATAACACTTAGAATATTAATCAATGTTTATTTTGTTTTATTTATGAATGATGTAATAATACCATCCAATAATTTCATTTAGTTCCAATTAATAAGTGCGGTATTAGTTACCCTATTTGATCAAATATTTATTAAAATAAATTAACAGGAAGCTAGATATTTCACCGTTTTTACTTAATATAAAATCTGTGGAATTATTAATCAATTAAACTTGGTGATTTATTCTATAAATAACAAAGATATTATTAATTAAAATTATTTATTTAGGTGTAAATTTTGAAAATGCTCTACATATCCAAATATCAAATATTTTATAACTAATTACATATAACTTGATTTATACAATATTAAAAAAAATAAGATATCAATATTAAATTAATAAATATATAAAATTAACTATGTATATTCTTAATTAGGCAAAAAATTAATCTGGTCATTATCATATTACTTAGATTGGTGAGTATGTTATTTCAATTATATATATACAATAATTTTTAATTACAAAACTTTTTGGCAAATAGGCAATTGTTGGATTATAACTACATGTATTAGTCAAATATGTTTATACTCTTAATATTTAAATATATAACGAAATTATTTTTAAAATGTAAATTTATTTAAAATCAATTCATTGTAAATTATGATAATGCTAATAGTGATATAATATAACAGGAGTATATAAAACTTATTCTTTTAGAATTGCTTAATAACACATATATTAATTTTGAACCAACAGTTATGAATAAGGGAAGATATAAAATTCAATAGCTTACTATTTATCAAATTAGAGTATGATTCTTTAAACATAATATATTGGTATTATTAAATATAAATAATTGTACAAATTGATTATTGGTGATTATTGATATAACAAAATTTAATTTAAATAATGAAAAATACTCCAAGTTAACTATATTAAAAAATACTAAACTAATTATTAGAATATAGATTACATTCAGGTGTTGTTGTTATGTTGTATATAAATTTTATGGCAATTTCCTGAAATTCTATCCAAAAATTTCAATAAATTAGTTTAAAATATGTTTATTATCCAAATTGGTACTCCTGGAAATAATTTACTATGGTTTTTTACAATTTGAATAAATTCTACTGCATCCTCAACAATAGAACTTATTTCATAATTAAATAAGAATATTGGAAAGTATACCATTTGATAATTAACTATTAGTTGCTATCCTGCCTTATTCATAATCTTTGACGTTGACTCCGTGGATTTATATTAATATGATTATATCTAAAATATGTTATAAAATACATAAATACGATTTTTTGAAAAGTTAATATATTCAATAAAATATATTCATCTCTTAATTAAATACAAATTGTGAATTTGAATTCCAAGTGGAGAATTTAAGTTTGAAATTCTATATTCAATAATTAATAAATCGAATTTTCAAAGTATAATATTATTTTGAGTTTTTTATAATAGTATACTATAATAAAACATTGTAAAATGGTATATTAGAAAAACTGATAATATTTCTAAGGTTTTTGTCTACAACTATTATAACTGAATTCCGAATTATTTTAATATATATATATATATTGATTGAGTTGAATATTGAAATGAACTTTGAATAAAATTTAATAGTATTGTGATTCAATATATACATTCATTCGAAATAAAAATAACTTCATAATTACGGTATTATAAAAATGAATTTCATAGTTTGATATTTTCAATAATCCATAGCTCATATTTTGAAAGTATAAATTTTCAATTTATGATTAGCTTTATTTGTGACAACATATATGAAAAGGTATAAGTATATTTATCTGATTTGTACTACATATATAAGTGAAAATTTTAAGCAAGATTGCAAAGTTTCCAGATAATTCTTCTCAGAGTCTATATAACCACAATATTTGTATATTCTTTACTTTATAATACATAGTTATAGTTCCTATTAATAAATATGGCTATATCTTTAAAATGTTGTTAAATATAAATTCTTTATTATAAACAAAACACAATAATCAATAAAATATATCATTATTTTGTTAATGCATATTATGATACACTAACACAACTGAATGAAATCTCAATTAATATTGATATTATATACCAATTTTGATGAAAATATGCGATATTTGATATCAGAGTTTAGAATCTCAATCTTAAAAATGAAAAACATTATATATAAATATAAATTAGGATCGAAACCGCATTGTTTGGATAATTAACTATTAATTCAAAATATAATTCTACACTTGAAATAAATATTTCAGTAATTAAACAATTTACAAATATTAAATATTCTAATTGCGCATTTTCTCAATATTTTAATAAATCACATGTATGAAAATTGTAAAATTATACTTGAGTTATTTTTTCTTTCAAATTATTCAAAATTACATAATAATAGTATTAATTTATTCTATATAATATTTGATAAAGTTTAATTTTTAATAAATAATAATTTGGTTGTTTTAGGCTAGTCTTATTTAGGCTAATCTATTAATAAAACAAATTGAAATTTATAATCAACTTGAAATTTACAATTGGTACTAAATCTAATACAAATTGTTATGTGTAAATAAATATCTGCCAATCATAATTATTATTATTGGGGCTCCCCTTCACATCATTAATTCTATTTTCTCTTGAAATATATACCATATGGTTTATGGTTTTCTCAGCAAGATACCATTTGAATTTATATCATATTAACATATAGTGGGTTCATTCAGTTTCTAATAAATTTAAAATACTCATAGTACCTCTGTTTGGCAAAAATAAACACAATTCAGAATATCAGGATATTAAATATGGAAATTTAATGTTCATACGATCATTCGCATTTAATATTAATTACAAACATTAATAATTTGGTTCATTACTCTTTAATTTGTCAAAATTAATTATAACATCATCATAACATTCATTTATTTTCTATTATCAAATATAAATATTTAATATGTTTTGGAGAAGTTATTCTCAGCCAGTGTCTAAAATCAACAACTTATTAACCGACCCCGATACTCAGCTTGAAGACTTGTTTACTCAAGATGATTTATTACAAGAGTGTAAACATAATAATCAGTTGATCAGCTTGTAAGTTAGCTTCCCCATCTTTTTCTAAATTTAATTTGATTTAATTGAATCTTGTTTTACTTACTCTTTATCCTGCTTTAGCTTATGTGAAGAACATAATATCAACAAATTAATCAACTATGCCGTTCATGATTTAGAGCCCGAAGAAGGCTCTGAAGAATCTGCTGAAAGGTAAACATTTAACTAAATTCTCATTAATACTCAAGAGTTAATTTTTTGAGTTTTAACTGATTCTGAATCCAATCTAATTTGAATTTTAAAGGTTTTCATATTTATCATCTGAAATATTAAACTCAGAAGTTTGGTCCATATGTGAAAGTCTCGTTCAGTCTACCGAATCAATGGAATTATTATGGAGTTTCTTAGATAAACCTTCTCCTCTCGATCCCCACAAGGCAGCTCACTTTTCCAAAATTATTCTATCTTTGACTCAAAAGTGCCCTGAAGTATATAATTTAGATGAGCAAAAAATTAATTGTATTCTAAATGATATCTTATATAGATGAGAACTTTTATCAGTGAACAGCCCAATATCCCTTCTCAATTTTTAACCCACATAGCCTCTTCTCCTATAGTCGAGTTATTGCAAAAGTTGATAAATTTTAATCAAAACTCAGATCCTGATAGCCAGGTTAGTAAATATAGTTATCACTTCAAAATTTTTATTAAATACAAGCAATTTAGTGGTTTCCATCTTCAACTATAATATATGAATTATTAAATAGACTGGATCCAAAGAACGATATCGAAGTAACTTAATAATACTCATATTTATTTCTTTCAATTTTTAATAATTCAATATAGATTATCGAAACTTCCAATCTTATTTTAATTGAAATTTTAACATACAAGCCATTAGGATATGCTCATAACTTTTTAGGTGATTCTAGTTCCTGTGGTCTTATAAGAGAATTTTTAAAGTAACTCTTACTTTTAAGATCTTTGAATTATGTATTGTAACCATTCTTGCTATAGTCCTCTCGTTGTCGATAAATTTGTAAGTTGCTTAGTTGACTTAGACTCACCCAATTTCAAAGAAAGCTTCACTTTGACTACTCCAATTATTAACGAGCTTTTAAAACGTTTTCCACAGTAATTTAAACTATATACTGCATTTAGATATATTGGAAAATTAATCGGTGATTTTAGAAATGATGCCAAACCTGAGTTGCTTGATGATTTCCAGGCTTCCGATTTCTTTCCATTAGTTGAAAGATTAGTAGAAAATGTTCCAAAACTTTGTGAATTAATTAGTACAGAAAAGAATAAGGTAAACTCTTAATTTTATAATATATATGATAACCTGATTTACTAACTCGATAATTTAGCCTGCTGAAATTACCAATTCAATTGGCTCCTTTGTTCCATTAGGGCCAATAAGATTAAAAGCTTGTGAACTTTTGGTTAACCTTTTCCAAGTTGGTTATAGAATTCAAAATTATTTACACAAGATTCCTGAAGATTCAGAACAATCTATTAACTTAAAAAGTGAATCAAATGAATCGAATCCCGATAGAATTTCTATCAATCACACCAAGCCCCCTGAAGAAAATGACATGAATAGTCGATTATTCCATTCTAATATGAGCGAAACCATATTTAACAAATATTTAGAATGTCGAGTAGTGTCAAGTTTAATGGTAAAATAGCTTGATGTTATTCAATTTTTTCAATATTTATTATTAATTTAGGATCTCTTTTTCGAGTACAAATGGAACAACTTCCTTCATCATCACATTTATCAATTATTACACCTCATGTTCTCAGTATCAGTAGAATCTGCTTCTGATTCATACAATGCTTTAATATTGGATTTTTTCTATGATAAATCATTAATTTCTCGCATTATTGAAGCTCAACATTTGAATAATTCTGAATCGTAAGTCTTGAATTAAATACTATTTACTTAATGTAATCATTAATTATTATTAATTTTAGACTTAAATTTGGTGGCACGAGATTAGGATATATGGGCTATGTTACTTTAATTAGTGAAGAATTTTCTAAATTTTTAGATAAAACACCTCAATCATTCACTAAACCTTTTGAATCTCAATTAAATGACTCAGAGTGGCAAAAATATCTTACAGAAACACTCCCAGATCAAAAGGAGCTTCAAGACCGTGTCCTTGGCGGTAAGAGTATTGCCTCTTTCTATCGGCCCGCACACTCCTCTTATGTTAATGATGATGACTATCAAGATAATGACCCTGAAAATTACAGAGATGAGGTGGATAATTACGATCAGCAGGATTTGAACGATGATCAACTTACTAGATTTTTACAGGGACAGGATATGGAAGGCGAAGGTTATGATATTAATTTCCAAAACGATGAAGATGAAGATGACGATGACTATTATGGTGCCGAAATAGGATGGGAAGAGTAATGGTTTATTTGACATCATCGAATTTGTATTTTCACTTATTTTATCTTTTTAGTAATTATAGAGTTTCTCAATCTTACGTTCAAGAATTCCACAAGAAAAATATGGGCAACTTGGTAAGCAGATATTATACCATACTAATAATATAGTACTCTTAACAGCCTGATTTTAGCAAAGATATTTTTCTGATGATGATGAGATTGATGATGACGATGATGATGAGGATTCTGATTCTCAGGTAATATCCTTCATAAAAACGTGAAATTATACTCTTATTATTTAATTTTAGAATATCCTTGATCCCTCTCCTACAAAATCAGGCAATCCTTCCAATGATGTTGAAGCTGTATCTAACTCTCTTCAAAATATAAAGCTTGAAGCTACTCAAGAAGATTCGAATACCAATTCTGAAACTCAACTCAATGAAGCAAACGAAACTTCGTCCAATCAATAATCGTTTTAAGTATTTAAAGAAGATCTTATAATACTTACTTAACAATTTCCAACTTTCGTGTAAAATCATATTTTGATATTCCAAAAAATATTTAGCCCGATGACTATCTTATCCCGCATTCATTTTAATCCAATTTTACTTCTAATAGACACATCTCGACAGTCACACCACAACTTCATGAAGTTAATCCATTTTATCCTTAATTTTCTTAACTACCATTTCGATTCCTCAAACCGTCATATTGAGTTTATCATCTGAATAATTATTTCAAACCTTTTTTATTTACAAAATATGTAATATTGTAATTAACAATTGAATTTTCTTCCATTATTAATAAATTTAATTATAATATTTAATACTTGACGATTTTATGAGCAATTTATGGTTGTGTTTTGTATAATTATAATTTTATCTCAGCTAATATGAAAAATCAAATTCCAAAAATCTGCTATTTTCACCTTGGTCAATTATATATAAATATTATTGTATACAGTGCAAAATTGTATTCGATTTGAATATAAATTACTATAATAAATAACAATAGTTTAATTATGTATATGGTTTCATTTATATATTTAATGCGATTTTAAAACTATAATTTCAAAAAATTAATAATATGACTGTATTATGGAAATTTAAATAAGGTCAATTGATCATCAATAAATCAAATCCTTACTTTAAATGTTAAATATTATATCATTGAAACTGTACTGAAATGGAAACATAATCTCAATTTTTAATTCTTTCAAAATATTTATTATAGCCAATTATTTTTTATCATTAGTGATATAAAGTTTCTTTACAATTCTGTTGGAAATACATTTAATGGTATTATTTAACTCATGTTTTGTCAAATGAAAATCTTTATTCATTCAACAGTAATCATATATATATCATAAAAAACCTTAAAATATGTATATTATATCTATAAAGACCATCTATAACTACTAATCTTTATATAATTCTTGAAAATATATTCAAAATATCGATTTAATATATTTGATTGTAAAATTATTGATGAAGTTTAAGAAAATTTATTCAAATATACTAAGATAACAATTATAATTTTGAAAAAGTAGATTTTTAGTATATAATAATTAATTTATTGAATTTTTATATGTTTAATAATATATTATAAAAAGTAATATAGCCTAAAATAAGAAATAATAGTCATAAATATTAAATTATATTTTCATACTCAATACAATCCTGAATATTGAAATTGGATCATATTTAAAATTGTTTATTTGATTTGAATTTTATTTCCAATATTATCAATCACTAAATAGATATATATGATTGGGTATTTCAATTGTTTTAATTACTACCCTTATTAGCAAACTTCTTTAAAATAATAACGATTTTAAAAATACTAGTCAATTTGTTTCAATCTAGCTAGCAGTTATTTTGATACCAATAAAGTAAATAAAGTTATACATTAGATTTTAACAGAGTTTTAAAATGTATTGATTGGTCTAATTCATTTTAATAAATAGTGATTGTGAAAAAGTAATTTTATGCTTATGTGGACTTATGGAGATTTATTGTTGGCTATTTGATTAAAAATGATTTGTAATATGATGAAATATAATATGATATCACTAATCCCATAAATAAGAGTATCAATGAATTGATATTGAATAACATAAATACTCCTTAATTTCGTAAAATTCAATTTAATCCAATCTCAGTTTAATAAAATAATTTGATTATTATATAAGAATAATGTCCGATAGTTCGCGTCGCCCACAAAGATCTAAAAAACCTCCAGTTGATTATTATCAGGGAATAGACTTAGCTGCGTTGAGCGACGACGATTTTGAAGATAACTTTTACAAGCCTTCTAAATCACGTTCAGAAACTTCATCTAAAAATTCTCAATCTCAGAAATTAACTCAGTCCCCAGCTAAAGAAAAACCTGTATCAGATAATGACTATGGATCATCTAGAGGTTCTCCAGTACCTGAATCCAAGCTCACTAACGCTAAAAAGCAAACCAAGAGAAGTTATTCTGAAAGTGAAGACGAATTCAATTTGAGTGAGGATGACTTCTCCGAAGAAGAGGATGAAGGATCTGAATTTGAAAGTGACGATAGTTTCAGTGGTAAAAAGACAACTAAAAAGAAAGCAACTGCAACAAAAAAGAGTCCCGTCAAGAAAGCTCCTGCAAAGGCTTCGGCTGCCAAGACAACAAAGACAACAAAGGCTGTATCCAAAGTGACAAAGCCTTCAACGACCACAAACACCGCCAAACCAGTGCCCAAACTAGCAGTGAAAGTTCAATCTCTACCTTCTCTAGTAAAATCTTCCACTACTACATCTTATATTCCTAAAAGAAACGTCCCACCATCACTCAAAAAGGTGTCTAGCACAGGAGGCCAGATTCCTGATGGCATTCACTTTTTTGGAGACAAAATTGGTCATCCTAGAGTGGGCCTTTCGAAATTAGTTAAAATACCATCACTACATCCCTCCAGCAAATAATTGCCTAACTTATCCTGAATCCATTTGTTACTAACCTTTCGCTTGTATTGTATTAACCCAATTAATTGATCACTTTCATCCGGATATGTTAAATTATTTGACCGCATATTTTCATTTTCATCAACATCACTAATATGATTTATTATTTTAATAACAAATAACCGTCCAGTATTGATAATATAAGGCATATCTTTTTTCAATATTTTAATTATTCCAACTCTCTACAATGAAAGTATTTGAAGCATATGATGTTCATTTCGTGCCCGCTTTATCAATATCGATTAATCCATTATTTTAATTTAGCACACATGATCTAATATAGATTGGACTATCATTCTATTTTAATATCTTTGATTACCACCATAAATTATTAAATTCTATTAATAATTTTTATAACATATTAATATTCAAATGTCTATATTATTCAATTGAAGTCAAAATAAGTAAGTCTATTTGTCAATATACTTTTACTAAATATTATTAGATAAAAATATAATCTATAATCTATTATCTATAACTCTTCCATTACATATGATTCTTTTTAATGAAATTGATTAATTGATGATTTAAGCTTGAATATACTTCATTCACTACTTTTATTTGAATACAATGTTTTAAATTTTGTTGGGATGACTTTAATCAACTAAAAGGTTGATTAAAAATTTATCAATTACCAGAATTTGTTGAGACCAACTAAATAGGTGTTAACTTTTGGGTCTGGTAACCATTGAAAATATTCTCTAAACACATTCAGTGTATAAAAAGCAGTTAAGGTGCTAAAAAGTTTATATAAGAAATTAATCTGAATGCCAATAGATAACCAAATATCTAATAAATTAGACCTAAAAGTAACAAACAATAGTAACAAGTTATATATACATTTATAGGAAGTAGGGGAAGGTAATAATAACCTACAGTGTTATCTTACAGAAGAATAAAAAATCCAGCCCCACATTACAATTGTTTAATTTATTTAAATAAATAGATGTTCTGCTTAAGGTTTTTTACTTTAAGCTGAAAGGTATTTATAATAATATAAAGAATTCTAAGACTATTAATCACATGGTAAGGTATAAAAGGTGTTTTTAGGTTTAGAATAGTGTCTTTAAATTAGGGTTGTAGATTTTAATACTGGCTTAGCTAAAATTGGTAAATCCTTGATTTATAGTCAGATTTGGTTTGATTGTCCATAAATAGTAATGGTTATACCCTAGTTAATAGCCACTATGATAAAATATAACTAATTATAAGCTATTTCATAACATTAGGGAATTATAATCCAAAAATATTTCAAATTCAGTAATCTTTGAAGATATCACAATATTTATAAACCCATATAATAAAAGAGTAAAATTGAAATCAATATCATTATCTTTAATTATTTTCATTTTCTGAATATTTTAAGCTCAAAGGTGAATATATCTAATATCTTGAATGCTATTAATACAAAGTTAGTGATTTAGAATAATAATAGTCTAAGTATGACCAAAATAATATTAAAATATTTTTGGAATATAATTTATTCTAATAATATTGCACATGTCAAATTACAATTATTTAAAATTTATCTGATGTCTTAAAATTTTAAAATAAATATATATTGTTAAAAATTGTGGAATATAAAAATCAAATAAAAATAATAAATGAATTGAATATTATTTAATGTTTAAATGTAAAAACTATAATAATCAAATATTAAATAAAAGTGCAAAAATGGTATAATTTAAGTTAATGGTACAATAAAAAATCTAGAAAAATTCAACACCTCCATCATTACGATTGGAATCGTATCTCGATGGTGAATTGTCAAATTGATTATCTTGACCCATTCCACCCATTGAATCTATTAAAATAAGTTAATAACTGTATAAATTGAAGCAATGACAAAAAAACATTTACCATAACCTCCAATGTTGGAAATATCTCCCTCTTCATTCTTAGGATGGACGACGCCTATGTTATCCTTCTTAAAGTTCTCCAATCTAGATTCGAGCTTTTCAACTGTTAAATCTTCACCTAAGCCGCGATCTCCAGCAGCGGTCATAAGTTCGAAAGGATCGGCATTCTTGAGCAAATTGTACTGGGATTGCATTTGCTCGTAATGGCATTGACGGAAGTTCTTTTTGGGGATCTTTTTAATATCCCAAGGTTTTGGACTTCCGGGAAGTTCTTCAGGTGGATGAGTGTAGAATTGAGACTGAACATATGCTTCCTCTCCTTCATCTAATAGTTGACCAAGTTTACGATTCTTTTCTTCGTCAATCTTTCTCTGAATAAAAGGTTGTAACTTTTGGCCTTCAACTTCCATGCTGAGTTTTTTGATTAGGATATCGATTTTAGAAACGAGGTGAAGTAAAGCATCAGATAAACATGACTTAACATCGCAATCAGGTTTGGTTTGAATACGAAGTTCCAAAGAATTAATTAAAGGATGAGGTATTCTGTAACCGACGAAAGTAACTCTAGAATCTCTGAGCAATTGACCTCTTAATAAATTACCAAGGGTGTGATCTTCCTTCTCAATAGTGACGAGACAAGCATTTGGGATAACTGGATCGGGTACAATATTTAATTTTTTCTGGCCTGGAGCTAATAAATATAATTCGAAACGATCTGGTTGATTCATTATTTATTTATGATTATATTTTATTTTATTATTGGTTAATTTTATATTTAATTAGACTTGTCTCTGGCATCTAATTTCAAAAATATCAAAATTAATAGATATCAAATTATGGGATGAATTTTGTTTTAATTTCAATTAATTATTTAAAATAAAAACGAGATCATAATTTTTGGAGAATATTCAATCATCTTAATAACTGATTACTGCTCCTTTTACTATTAGATATCATAAAATTATGTTAATTTCATTTCATTGACCTGTTCACATACGTCTAATATTAGATCGATAAAATAAAGCTAGAAACTATAGCCTCAAAGATTCGATTTTCAATCCAAAACCCAATATCGGAAAAATCATCATATCACTTATTCATGAATAATATTATAATTTAGAATTACTAAGATTCATAAAAAGGAGATATAAAACAAATATGGAACAATGTTTTATTAGCCATAGAAGTGAAATGGATGAAAATTTTGTAATCCCCTCAATAAAAATCAAAATAATCGCAATTACAACTATTGGTCCAATTTTCAAGCCCCTGATTCTATTTCATTTGCTGGACTTAAATTATAAAATTACAGCTATCGGTAATATAAATTAACTCAATTGAACTCCTCTTAACTTATTTTTGATGAATTTTTAAGTGACTGGCTCATATCATACTCTTCTTATATTCTATTCATTTCCAATACTCGTTTATTATTATATATTACGTAATTATGGCAGTAACATCTACTTCCAGTTCCAATATATATAAAGAAATATTCGGTACTATTGGATTAATACTGTGGTCTATTCAATTGGTTCCTCAGGTTTATAGTAATTACAAATATAAATTATCCGATGGTCTCTCAACGAGTGCTCTTTTACTATGGATATCAGCCAACATATTTCAATGCATCTATTCTATTCAGTACCAACTAGCTATACCGTTGATTCTTCAACCTCATTTTTTTATGGCACTTTCAGTTATTTGTTTGGTTCAGAATTATCATTATACGAGGTATATATTTTATATATGGTTTAATATATTCAAAATATTAAATGATTATAGGGCCAATACAGCAATTATTCCAACCCTTGTACTATTAATTAGCATTACAATATTTTTAACAGGGCTTGAGATGAGTTCAATATTTATGATAAGTGTAATATTAACATAATGTTTATCAAATGAAACTTATACTAATATCAATTTGTTTGTAGTTTTCAAGTCATACAACACAAAATACCATAGGTTTTTTAGTAGGAATCATTTGTCCTGTGTTATTAAGTTTGGGATTTTTAAAACAAATTTATGAAATTATCAGTAATTTTAAAACAATCACTAGTTAATATAAAATTGATTAATACTTTTTAATTTTTAGGGGATAAAAGTGGCAATGGATTGAGTAAACTATTCATTGTTATGGATATACTGGGCGGTTTATTCTGTATTCTAAGCCTATTATTCCATGATCATTTCGATTGGGTTGCATCTTTAACGTATGGTGTAGTAGTGATTTTAGATTTAATACTATTTACACTGTGTATTTATTATGAAAAATCTACCAACAATTTGAATCAATCCTCAAGCTCTAGACAATCGGTATCTCAACTTGAAACAGGCTTGAATTTTGGAGTAAATTGTAGTGGTTCTTTAGATAGTAGGACATGTTTAAATGCAACAACATCTCGAGTGGTTGGAAGAATGTCTCAAATGAATGCCATTCCCATTGACATTAATATCAGTTTTAACACGTTTTCAACCTCTTCACATTCCATTTAATTATACATTGAAATATATTAATTGTAATTTTACCATTTAAAATAAATATTATATTCTTAATTCAAAAGAAACAAGAAATTATCAAATATAATCATTATTATAAAAATAAATAATTGTATTTATTGTGAAAAAAGGAGCATAACTAAAAATTCTTTAATTAGAGTTTTAATTAAACAATATTATTTATATTAACTGACACTTTCCAAATATTTCTGCAATTTTGATTCAATAATATATATAAATTTAATGATCCCTTAAATATGGACTTCTTTTCAAATCTCTATCTTTGTAGAATTGATTATCTATCTATTTGGTGGTTTTTTTTATATAATCTGCTTCTCATTAGTTTATCTTTTGGTGTGATTTTTTATGACATTAGTATCATCCTATCATATTGGGGAGTTATGAAAATCTTGGATGTTTATAGATTGTTTGCATTTGATAGTAACTATGTTTGCATACATTAGACCCTTATTTCATATTATCCCTTGCATGATCATTTTTTCCTGAGAATCATTAATCGTTGTTTAATGGCAAAATATCAATTTTGATTTTTGAAATTTATCCTATATTTTTGCATTACTCTCACCAATCGAGTGACTGACGGACATTTTTTCACGTGTCCCTCGAATAGGTGGCTATACTATCGAGTGAATTCCCTTACTTGGTCCCGGACAGCCACTATAAGAGATTCATCTAACCCCGTCAAGAATGAACCTGCTAAGGACTATAAAAACTTATATAAGTTCACTAATAAAAGATGATAAATTGGTTACTACCAAATTAGGCAACCAACGGTTGTTTGATTCATTTAATTTGAAACGTGTTTATTCTGGTTAAGTTGATCTGGACACAATGTCCGACTTAGCTCTAGTAGACCCTAGAGTAACCCCATACGATGAAGCAGTTAGGGTTCGTTTGGCCGCCCAGCTCGTAGCTGCTGCTCCCCATATGGTAGGAAAAGTGCCCGCCTATTTGGAAACTCCGTTCGTCAAAACGGTAGTGGAAATCGGACTGTCGTTGTTACTTGAGGCAATATTACATTAAGTCAATTGTATTTTCATTGATTATGATTTCAGTTCCAAATATAATGATGACGCAAGCATTATGAGTTGAAAACAATTGATATCAATATTCAAATAAATATATTATAAGCATATTGTATATAATAATTAACATATACTATTTAAATTCTATTAAAATATATTTTTCAAAGTCAATAATATTATTATTTTTAATTTAATATTAACCAAATTCAATAAGATCCTTATATTGTAGATAATAAATTTGGAATATGAAACAATCCCATAATGTAAACTTGATCAATTGTATAATTTATTAATTGCTAATTTGGGTCATAGCAAATATCACAATAATTTCAATGAATACTCCAACATTTAATTAATATTAAAATACGCTATAATTATGAACTCCAACGAATTGAATATAATAAAAGAAATTGAAAATAAAATAAATTATTTAAAGTAAATTAAATTTTAAGATTATTATAATATTTATTCACGAGTTAATTGTTTATAGAGGTCAACAATTATCTTTACAGCAATTGATAGAAAATCTACCCAAATTAAATCAATCACCATATTCCGATATTAGCCTACAAGTAAATTCAATTCTAACCAATAGCAATAATTTCTCATCAAATTCATTAACTCAATTTTTATTTGTATAGTTGGATAAAATTGTATATTATGAAGAAAAGTTAAAGCGATTAAAGTTTAAAATGAATGAATGTCATATTAAACAATTTAATATGATTGAAAGGAGTGAGAAATTGAAATCATCAGTAATGGAATATTACGAAAAAATTGAACAGAGAAAGGAAGTTCAAATTGAAAAAATTAAAGCTAAAATTGCAACCGATAAAATTCTAAACATTTCCAGAGTGGATTCTTCTTCAGGATCTTCGACGATTAAACCCTTAGTTCCAGTTGACGATTTGGAAAGTTCTAAACTCATGGGACAAAATAATCAATCATCGGGTGCATTAGATCAACAGCCACATGTCAAAGAAATTAGTATTACTTCTAAGAAAAAGACAAAATCCAGATCGAAAAAAGAAAAGGCTATAGATCCTAAATTCTTGAAATTAATGGATAAGTTAAATATTGAAGAAAATAAAAATCAAGAGTAAATATCTATAATTATCCATATAAAGCCATATTTATCAGATCATCTGATATTTTTTATGATGATTTTATTCGCATTACAATATTTTTTAACTTTTCAAATTGATTGAATGGGAGGAAAATATGATGTAATTTCTCTTATAAATGATGATTCAGTATGCCATTATTAAAAAATTACCCACAATTAAATCCATTCAATTTCATATAAATTAACAGTATTAATAAAATCAATATCAATTTGTAATAATTTAATATTTAAGTACCTTGATTAAAATTGATTTAATATAAAAAATCCAATAATTTAATTTTATTTGCTTGATTAGTAAATCATTTTAAAAATTGGCTTGATAAGTTAACCTAATCAGAATGAGTTTATTATTCAGGTATATAGCATATAATATATCTATTACCAATTAGATTAAATGAATTGAGTTTAGAGTTTCTAGGTCTAAGTTACCTATCTCTACATATTCGAGACCTACTATAACAACTAAAGTAACCTACATATAAACACATATACAAACTCACTTACTAATTTAAAGTATATAGTATTTGCTTCAATTTAATCAATGGAGTAAATTAACCTCAATGAATCCAAAACTGAATTTCAATGTAATATAAAAACATTTTTTTTAATATAAATAGTTCTAATTTTTTTAGATCGCGAATCAATTCAGATTCAAATCAGATGTTGCACCCGTAGCAACCCAAGCTAATCAATCGGCAGCAACCGAAGCACCTAAATCCAAGAAGGAAGTGTCAACGCGGGCTAGAGATATGGATATTATTAAAACGTTGTTTGAATATATCTGGCCAGTTGGAGACTGGTCCACCAAAACCAGAGTAATAATCGCTTTATCTCTATTGATATCAGGAAAGGTAACTTGCTTACAAAAGGATATGAAAACATGTACTAATTTGATTTTTTAGGTGTTGAATATCCAAGTACCAATAATATTTAAAGAATTATTGGATAAATTAAATACCAACCCAGAGGCCTCGCTTACGATATACACTGGTGCAGGTGCATTGCTGTTAGGATGTAAGTATTGAAATTCGTATAGTTAAAACTATTACTAACTACATATGAATAGATGGTGCCGCTCGTCTGGGAGCATTTTGTTTCCAAGAATTACGTAATGCTGTTTTCGTTAAAGTATCCCAACATGCTATTAGGTCAGTAGCTAGAAAGGTCTATGATCAACTCCTCCATAACGATCTTCAGTTCCACTTAACGAGACAGACTGGTGGTTTACAAAGAGCCATAGATAGAGGAACTAAGTACGAAATCCTTAAATATTTTATACATGATTTACTAAATATTTTTTTAATTTAGAGGGATTAGTTTTGCACTCTCTGCTATGGTATTTCACGTATTACCTACCATTTTTGAAGTATCTGCAGTTTCGGGTTTATTGGTAATTATGAATATGATTATTTTTCAAAGTTTAACATCTAATTCTTTTACAGGCTTATAAATTTGGTCCTTTATTCGGAATTACAACTCTTTCAACAATCATTGCTTATAGTGTATTCACTATTTCGATCACTGCCTGGAGGTATGTGGTTTATTTTTCAGTCTAACAATTGTACATTTATAAACTAATGATTATTTTAGAACTCAGTTCCGTAAGCAAATGAATAAAGCTGATAATGATGCCGCTTCTAAAGCAACTGATGCATTAATCAATTTTGAAACTGTTAAAGTACTTGAAACCTTTTTATGCAATTTGAAAATATACTAATTAATTGATATAGTATTTTAATAACGAAAAATCTGAAGTTATGAGATATGATGAAGCTTTAGCTAAATATGAATTAGCTTCTCAAAAAACTGGAAGTAGTTTAGCTTTGTTAAATGCTGGTCAAAGTGCTATTTTCAGTACTTCTCTTACTATAATGATGTATCTTGCCAGTCAGGGTATTGTTGATGGTATGTTTTTTTTATGTATTTGAAAATATTTTCGCCTAAGCATTATTTTTAGGCACTATGACTGTAGGAGATTTGGTCATGGTTAACGGTTTAGTATTCCAACTTTCTCTCCCTCTTAACTTCTTGGGATCAGTTTATCGCGAATTAAGACAATCATTGATCGATATGGGAGTCCTCTTTGACTTGAAGAAAGTAGAAGCCACTGTTAAGGTATTTTCACTCCCTTAATTAATATTAACAAATATGCTAATAATTTGAACTATATAGGATTCTCCTACCGCTGTTCCATACCAATACCAAGGTGGAAAGATTGAATTCCGAGGTGTTCATTTTGGATATTTAAATGATCGTAAAATTCTTGCAGGAACTGATTTCGTCATTCCTAAGGGTAAAAAGGTTGCTTTTGTTGGACCAAGTGGCTGTGGGTATGTCATTATTATATTACAATCAATGTTTTATATGAAATTAATTATATTATTTTTTTATAGAAAATCTACCATTATGAAATTACTTTTCAGATTCTACAACCCCAACTCTGGAAGAATTTTGGTAGATGGTCAAGATATCCGTCACATCACTATGGATAGTTTACGCTCTCAAATTTCTGTTATGCCTCAAGATACGCCGCTATTCAACAATACTATCTTCTATAATATTGCTTACGGTAATCTCAATGCCACTGAAGAGCAAGTTTATGAAGCTGCTAAGAAGGCTCAAATCCACAACACCATTCTTTCACTGCCAAAAGGTTACCAAACCATGGTTGGTGAACGCGGTATGATGTTATCAGGAGGTGAAAAACAGAGAATTGCATTGGCCAGAGCCATCCTAAAAGATTCTCCCATAATGTTCTTCGATGAAGCTACATCCGCTTTGGATTCTATGACTGAGAGAGATATTATGAGGTCTATTAATCAATTCTTACTTGAAAAGGAACGTACCTCAATATTTATTGCCCATAGACTGAAGACTGTCGCTGACGCGGGTAATTTCAACCATTATCAGCCAATATACATTTTATTAATAACTATATTTTGTAGATATTATCTTCGTAATGAAGAATGGACAAGTAGTAGAATATGGAAATCATCAAGAGTTAATCGAATTAAACAAGGAGTACAAGAGATTATGGAAACAAAATCTAGATGCCGAGAGTATGGTTGCCAAACAATCTCAAGAAACTATAACTGCAGATCCCTTTAGATTAAAATAATTCAGCTAATCTATGTTTAAATCATAGTAAACGGATTTTATTCTAATTTTGATTGATTCAAATAATACTTTCCAATACTACCTCTGTTTCAACATGTTTAGAGACCTAGTTTGAGGAGTTTTAGAATGATAAATTTTAATAATAAACTATAAAATATTGCAAAATACCAACTTTCTAATATCCTTTTTAGAATAATTATTTAATTAATATATTAATTTTTTAAATTTTATATTTCTAATTTATTGACTTGAAATCTCCAAATATTTTAAATCAGAGATGATTTTAAAATTGATTACTTTAAATGTATTATTGATAAAATGAAAAGGGTTGAATACCAAATAGTATTTATATATGTTATTTATATATATGATAGAAATGAAAATTATATAAAATCATAAAAACAATTGGAAATAAGAAAATATTTACATAGAATATAAAATATTAAATTACCAATATTAAAATTACTAGTTTATAGATATAGGTAAAATATAATAAAAAACTAATAATAATAAAGTTGAAGAAATTTCTGATTTAAGTGTTAGGATAGGAAAGCAAAGAATAGTGATTTGGTAGTATAATACCAACCTGCTACCCTGTAAACCGAGTTCAATCCTTAGCCATTGGATTCTTTAAATATCCGAATTATTTTAATTATTATATATTAAACATCATTAATTTAATTTTTTGTAAATTAATTTTTCAATTTTAATAATATTTATCTCTCTTCCTAATGCATTTCTATCTTATTGATAAATTTATTCTAAAATTTTACTATATTCGCATACTAATTATAAAATAATACACTTGATAAATTATATCTTAATATAAATCCTATTTGATTATCTTTAATTTTTTTATTATTTTAAGGTTTTTGGGTAAAAGGTCTCAGAATCTTTGCAACCACACTTGTATCAAGTGTTGTAAAACTCATTTTTAAAATTGAATAATTCCATTGAATTTTCAAACTAAATATCATTCAATACAATTCAAATACATATAATATTTCCTTACTCAATTAATACTTTTTATTAAATATACTAAAATACAGAAATCAAAAAAAAACTTAAAAGTAGTAATAAGCAATATATACAATTTTATTAATTAATTTTTTCTTGATTCTAGGCTATGCTAATATTGAAAATCAATTATTTTAACAATAATTATATCAACTTTTCAAACTTTTTAATAATTGATTAACAAATAGATTAATATAAATATTATAATCTAAATGTCAAAAATTGATTCTATTAATAATATAGTTTAGGCAATTCCATTAATATAAATACATGAATATTAATATATGCCATTTTTTATATTTAATGGATCTAATTCATTTATATATTTAATAATTATTTTGCAATTCTATTTATTATCAATTTAAAACTAAATTCAACAATCTTAACTAAACTCAAGTCTAATTTTAGCATTAATAACACATTGTGTTTTGAATTATTATATAATATAATATAATATAAACTCATATGGCAACACTTAAAATAAAAGATATGTTTTAAAATCTAAATAATTAATATCTGACGTTATTTTTTTTATTATCCTGGTTTTTAATTATTGATGATTTATTGAAATATATGTTTTTTTAAATCTAATAATAATTATTATTTTAATTTCATTAATTGATATTTTGAAAAATTTTATTTTCTAGTTTATTAATATAATATATATTGGGTTTGAAATACTAAATTTAAAAAATTATCATAATGCTGTATAAGAATTTAATTTAAGTTATGACCTATATTATCAGTATTTATATATTAAAGATAA
>JNEM01016845.1:0-36116 GCA_000697335.1 Conidiobolus incongruus B7586
TACCTCTCGCATCGATTTCAATCCCTATGCCTATTCTAAAACACTTGCTGAGAAGAAATTCTGGGAATTTGCAGAAGAGAATAAAACTCGATTCCGTTACGTCGCCATTAACCCCTGTGTCGTTGCTGGTCCTTACGTCTACCCAGAACTCGAGAAGGAGAGTGAAAATGTTGGTGTAGGTTATCTTACAGATATTTTATTTGGTCGTGGAGAGTTAATTCAAGGTAATTTCATACTCAAATTATAAATAATGATTTTTAATGTAAATATTTGAATAGGTGAAATGAACTTAGTTGACGTCAGAGATGTCGCCAAAGCCCACATTGCTGCTTTGGAAAAATCTAACATTACTGGTAGAAATATTATTTGCTCTAACAGCATCACTTGGGCACATATTGCTGATTTGTTGAAGCAACATTATCCCAATCAACCCATTGTCACTAAACCCTCTGAAGAAAAATGGGAAAGATTCCCAATTAATAACTCCAAATCCGTTCAAGAACTCGGTATGAAATATATTGACGTTGATCAGGTTGTTCTTGATACAGTTAAACAATTTATTTGAATATTATCAAAATTTACAAAATTTGATATTTAAATAATAATAAAAGTATATTAATCTCAACATATTATATACCTTTATTATGGTAGATAATTTAAAGTATTATTAGTTTTCAAAAATTAAATTTTTTATTTAATTAAATATTAATACTATGATATTAGATTTTGAAAATAATTACATCAATTTATTATATATAGATTTGCAAATTCATTTTTATAAATTTGATTGGTATTAAATAATATTATAAAAACTCATATATTTATGATATATAATATATTATACCTGTTACATTTACACTAAAAGCTACTTTTTAAATCAACTTTATATTAATTTTTTGATTCATTTATAAAATATTGAATTTAAATTTAAATTAGATACTTTTCTTAATAAGTTTTTATAAATTTACAATATTAAAAAATATATAATTTTTAATATATTATTGATGAAATAATTAATTTATTTAACAATAGATTTTATATTATAGATTTTTATTTTAATATTGTGATTAAAAAGTTAAAATTTCAATTTATATTAAAATCAATTTAAATTTAGTTTTAATTGTGAACGGATAAAATTATACAACTTTTAAATGGTTAATTATATTAAATATTAAATATAGATTAATTATTTAATATAAAAATGATTCGGTATTTTGATAAATATTTCCAATTTCATTATATTATATAAAAACTTGACACACACAAATTTAATATCATAATTGGATTAGAATATTTTTAAAATTAAAATATATTTTTGATGCTTAGAAAGGTGTAGTTTTGAAAACATATATATTATTTTGAACTTTATTGAAAGATTGAATACAACTTTTATTTACAAAACATGATATATTTATTTGATAAAATTTATGTTAAATATTACAAATAGTTAATTCCAAGAAACATAATTAATATGTATCAACTAGATTTAAAAAGTACACTGCAATAAAATTATATAAAATTTTGAACTAAATCACATTATTTTTAATATTATTTTATTTATTAATTTCTATCAGTGGTTAATTTAAGTGCTTTATATATTGGTTTATAAAATGTGTATCGGATTATTTGAAGATATACAATCAATAATTAATAATATATCAACATATACGAAACAATAAACAATACACCATATCTATATACTAATATTAATTTATATTTTGTTGTATCTATATTATATCCTAAATATTGATTTGATTTCAATTTG
This sequence comes from Conidiobolus incongruus B7586, assembly GCA_000697335.1. Taxonomy (NCBI): domain Eukaryota; kingdom Fungi; phylum Entomophthoromycota; class Entomophthoromycetes; order Entomophthorales; family Conidiobolaceae; genus Conidiobolus; species Conidiobolus incongruus. Next base: position 1,766 of record JNEM01016845.1, read on the forward strand.
CCATATAAATTTTATGATTGGTCTATCTGAAAATTTAAATTTATTATTATATTAAATATATAATATTTCACTGGTTAAACTTAAAATATTTAACAATATATAATATCATTTCTTATTACTTAAAATTTGGTAAATAATTTAAATCTAAAAGATATTATACAAGTTATATAGTTTTAAGAGTAATTAGTTACATGTAATATATATGTATATTATCAGTGATAATATAAAAACAATATTATATTTAGTAAAACATATTGACATTAAAAACAATTAATCAAGATATAGTTTTTTCATTATCATAGATAATTAACTATTAATTTTATGGCAAATATATATTTTTAAAGGTGAATACACCTTATTCGAAATTTAATTTATTAATCACTAATTTTCAAATAGTTGTATATATTTCAGGATCAATATATTTATAAAATTAATATAATTAAAAATAAAAATTTGGATAATATGAAATATAACATGTGAGTGCTTTGTATAATTTTGAATTAACCAAACTCGCAAAAATTTGAATTAAGTCACTAATAAAATAGAATAATGATGATTGATGTGTAAATCTTGAAGATAGTAGTAGAGTAGGATGAGTGAATGAAATTTTAATTAAATTCAATTGAATATAAATTATGATGAATCAATATTGTTTAATTGAATATCAAAAAATTCAAAATTGAATTGAATATCACATATATTATTAAGGAATACTTTAACTGAATATTTATTATAATTCAAATAAATACAAAAAAGATTAATTGATAAATAAATTAACCTGTAAATGTTAATGGGGAATTATAGTGAATATGTTGCAAATTGTTAAATTAATAAAAAACTAAAATCACTGAAATTGAGTGAAAAAATGAAAAGATAATATTTAAAACGAAAAATAAGAATTTGGATCAAAATAAAAAGGAGATAGAGTGAATAAATACATATTAAATAAAAGTTAAATGAATTATTGTATCTCAGAAGTAAATTGAGCATGAAAATAGATAAAATTTGAACATTACTATACCAGATGATTTAATAGTGGGAAGTGAAAATATTAAACGATTCTAAAGCAAAGGTGTTATAATTTGAGTGTATGAAGGACTGAATAAAAATATTAAGGGGAGCAAGTCTCAATGTAAAATAAGTCATTGTATGATGTTTGGTCGAAAAAAAAACCTGGAATAAAATGGAAAATACCAAAAGCAATCTATATAAATATTTAGTATTAAGTGAATAATAAAGATTAAACATAATAGTGGTAATTTGATATAAAACAATGTAAGACATATTATTTGGTACTTTCAATATAAATGGGATACTCGTTCGATATCGGAGGAATACTTGAATGAATCCAAAGCTATTCTATAGTGCGTCAATGTTGGCAGTATTAGTACTCTAGTTATTCAATATGGTTGATTGCAATATAATATTTATTATTGGTACAAACCAAACCAAGTGGATAGTGAAGATTTTTAGTTCTTGTAACCACGGCTGGCACGACGACCACGAGCACGCTCGAATTTGCGTCCCTTGGAGCGGACGTAGGGCCTAAAATTACGGTGATTAGTAAAAAATAAACTATGTGAAAAGATGCAAAAAAAACATACTTGGCGTGGCTCTTGGGGACACCGGCAGCTCCGAAGTGCTTAACGGCTTCACGAGCGTTCTTTCTACCACGGAGTAATAAGCAGTTGGAACCAGTGGGAGCTCTCAAAGCGAGTTGATCAAAAGTCAAACATTCACCACCAGCTTGAGTGATACGAGCACGGGCAGTGCGAGTGAAACGAAGAGCGCAGACCTTTAAGGCAGGGACTTCGGGAAGACGTTCGTCGTTGGTAACGGTACCAACAATAACGATAGTCTTATCTTTGTTGTTAGCGGAGAGCTTGACAATGCGAGAGATGGAGACAGGAGGGCGGTGAATGCGAGACATAAAGAGACGCTTCAAAACGACCTTGTTGAAGTCGGACTCAGTACGACGAGCCAAGAAACGGTACAACTTGACCAAAAGACTCAAGTAGACGTTAGTGCTACGGGGAGCCTTACGGTTCTTGTTGCGGACGTGGTGCTTAACAATATCAATACCCTAATTATTAAAGATTTGTTTAGTAATTGCTCATTAAATATACTTTGATTAATCATTTTCTTGTTGATTTATAAATTTTAGCTTGATTGATTTGCTTAATTTATATTAATTAATATCGCTTCCTTGCTTTTATCATGTATAATCCACTGCATCCATTATTTCATCCTCTTTAATTATTACATATCCGTCTAATTCTGTTTATTTTGATTCCTTTTCATGTCCTTTACTACTCACCATTTCGTCAAATTGTTATCCCGTAGCGGTAATCGAAGAGAAGGTTATAGACCCATAATTACACCCGACTTATCACACACTTTTCCCTAAATTCGATTAATTTTTTTATTATAATTTTAATTTTGGTTGGTAAATTAATCTAAATTATTTTCTTATTATCCCATAATTGAATTCAATGAAATTTTACTTAAATAAATTTATTTCGTATATTGAATATGAAGATTAACTCCAATTAATCATCTATTAGCTTATTCAATACATTTAATAAATGCTTGTTATAATCATTTCATATATTTTACTGTTTATCTAAAAATTTAAACTTTTACTATATACTAATTATTATTCAAGTTATATACTTATTTTATTTCAAAATAAATTAATCATTATATAAATCCTTATGCAACTTTAATTTATCAAGTATTTTTATATCAAATGATTATATTTTAATTGATTTTTTAAAGTATTCAGATATATTTTAATTAAATTCCGATTCAAATATTAAACAAAACATATTCATTATTTATCATAATTTTTTTATGATTTAAAAAGTATCTAATATTCATTACACTAAATTAATATTTTACTATTCACTTTACAATTTTTATTAAATATAAAACTATATATATATATATATTTATTTAATTGGAACGCTTATTAGATAAATTTAAATTTGAACTATTTTGGGATAGTGACCTCTTTTTGTTCTTTTTAGGTGTCTGAAGGAATCATATATTAATATATTTCAGTATAACATTAATAAATAGTTAATTACTTGGCATAAATCATATAAAAATTTTAATTCGGCTTCATCTGTAATACGCTCGAAATCTTGAAACAATCGCTAAGTATTAATATTTTTTTTATCATTCAATAATTTGATTTACTCTGATGGGGTGGTGGTTGAGTGCAGTGGTCAGGAATATATATAGGTAAACGATATTGTTGTGTTTCGTTAGGTTCATACTTCGATAATATCCCTTCGCTTGAACTTAGCCCTTCAAATAAGTCTTCCACTAAAAAATATTTGATTAATTATTAATTTAATATATATATATATATATATCATTAAATGAATCACTTTTTAATTTTTAATCACTTAATTAGATATAAAGGGTTTAAGCAAATGACTTGAATTATATTTAATTTAATATTGTTATGGGTTATTGTTTGTTATTTTTATTTTCAAAATTAAATTTTGTAATAAATTAGTCATAATGAGTTAATATTTAATGAAAATTGCTTTCCATTTTTGACTGAGTAGGGTCAATATATGGATTGTTTCTTATTTATTAAGATTGATATAATTTCGATAATAAAAATATAACCATTATTCTAAATTATATTAATGATTATTCACCAAATAAATTTAAAATAAATAATAATAATAATTAATTGGATATTGTATTAATTTATATAACAGTGGTACTATATTTTATATTTTTAGATTGGTTGTGATATTATAAATAACAGCAATATAATATAATATAATATAATATTTAATTAACATTTAAATATAAATACAAATAAACTATAATATATATATATATATATATATATTAGTTTATTATAAATTCAAATTTAATTTTGCCTTTAAATTAAAATATTAATTGAAGTATTATTAGAATTGATTATGATGTAAATAAAGTGAATAGTGATAAATTGATGTAACTTAAAATTTATCATAATGTCACATAAATTTACTTTTTAATTCTTTAGTTCATTTTAAATTATTCAATATAGTATTATAATTCTTATTAATATAATATATATATATATATATTTATATATAATATAGTTAATTTTTTAAAATTAATATTATAATATTTAAATCTAGATGTGTATAAGAGACAGGCAAAGTACTGCAAGACTGTAATCATGTCATTCAAATGATTGGTCCCCACAAGAACTACACACCTCAAAATAGCAATTCAACTTCTTTGATGGCTCAGATGAACTTAAAGGAACACTACTGTAAATGTATAATCAAGCTAGGTACAGCCCTAGAAGGCCTAGAGAAATTTAGCGAAGCAATGGCCAAATATCAAGATCTAGTTCAGCTTGGATCCAGTCAATTCTTACCACAAGCTAATCAGGGTATTCAACGATGCCAGAAAGCTTTGACACCCAAGCCTAAATCTGTATATAAGCCTCCTGCTAAACCTGCAGTTAAAGTTGAAGTTAATCGCTCTGATGCTGTTCAGAAGTTGAGACAGCAGCAAGTGGCTCAAGATAGAGAAGAAGATCAGAGATTACAAATAACCGATCAAGTTGAAGCAAAAGTAAACGCATGGAAGCAAGGCAAAGAGGGAAATATCCGTGCGCTATTGAGTTCTCTTCATACTTTGCTATGGCCTGAACTCAATTGGAAGACAATAGGTCTTGGTGATGTCTTAACCGACAAGCAAGTTAAGATTTGTTATATGCGAGCGATTGGTAAACTCCATCCTGACAAACTCTCTCAGTCAACCACTGTAGAGCAAAAATTGATAGCTAATTTAGTGTTTGCTGCTTTGAATCGAAGCTGGGATGAATTCCAAAATGGTGGTAAATAATCAAGCTGTTCAAGGATCTATATCAGTATAATTTTTTAAACCAACTATATTTCAATAGATTTTTTTTCATGATTTAATCATTAATCCTCAAAACCAACATTTACAATATAAATTAAAAATTTAACCATAATTGATTCAAAAATTCGCCATTTAATTTTGATATTAATATTATACTCAATTAAATACACCCAGATAAATTTTATTTATTATAAATCATTACAGTATTTAACAATATTCGAGATAATTTAGCAATTATGATAAGTTGAACAAAGATGATTTAAGCCAAATCAAGGCTGCTTTTGGAAATGCAATCTAAAAACCACTTTTTGTCGCGTATGAAGATACCATCCTCCTGAGAAGACGTGGTAGAAGTGTCGATTTGGTCACGTATAATAACAAGTTTCATATGATCATTAACACCTTTAACACGAGTTGGAGGTTTTGGTGTGACGATACCTTTACCTATCTTTGCCAAATTCCTAAGTTCAGTTTTGTTGGCACCTCCTGAGTCGAATTTGCCGTCAAAGTAGAATTCAACACCAGAAAATAATTCAAAAACCTAGGGTTATTAATTAATATGTTTATATTTTAGAAAATGTTAGTTATGTTACCTCACCAATAGGTCGTTCAAAAGCCAATTTGGGTCCAGCACAGGGGTAAATAGCAGAGTCACCTTGAACAATGAAAGGCTCTTCTTCAAGAAGACCACCAGCATGAATGCTTTGAATTATCCCTATATTTAAATTAATATACTAATAACATTTTAATGATAATTTAAAAAACTAACAATCATAGCTTAAAATCTTCTGTGATAGAAGCAAGCCAAACAAATATTTACTACTTCGAATGCAACCTTTCTCTAATTCTTTATATTGACCAATGAGGTGAGTAGTTTTAGGATCATAGGGTTTACTAGATGTGAGGGTAACGTTGACTCCAATTGCTTTGAGATATTTAATATCTTCAGTCAATCGATCCTAAAAATTTAATACCAATTATTTTTGAAATTCAAAGGGCATTATATTAAATATTAAAATACCTTAAAATCACTATTTAATCCCGTTGTAGCCAGATAAATTTTCTTCCAAGGTTTAGCTTTGATAGAATATTCTGTAGTATTGGACATCGTGCCATTCAATTTGCCCGAGGTTGGTTTAGAAGCATTAAGTGATTTAGTTGATTTCGATTTTGATAATTGTTTAACAGGTGATAAGCTTTTTACAAAGCTTGAATCTGCTTCTGAGCTCGATGTGCGAAGATTTTTCTTTGAATTGGCAGTTTTGGACGATGGGAATCTAAGATTGTTACATGCTTTACACTTGCGTCTTTTACAATTATTTAATAATGTGCACTTGGTACAAGTCCATTCTGAAATATCTGAATCAGGAGTGGGAATAGACTAGAGACAGATAAATATAAATATTAAATAATTTATAACAATTATTTACTTTGTTTTGGCCTACTGATTCCTTTGATTTGGTATTTGAAGAGTGGGTATTCTTTGATTCTTTTCGCTGAGATTTACTCTAAAATATCGAATTAGAATTGTTAAACAATTATTTGCAAAAAGTGAAGAAATACTGTAACATCTGGCGATTGCTGAGATTTAAACTTCTTAGAATTAGGTTCTTTGAGCAATTTCTTTCTGGTTTTACCAGGTTTTGTATTAGAATTAATTGATTCCTAAAGAAATAATGACGATTAGTTAAAATTTTAAGGATATGTAACTTGAAAAATACATCTAATTGGGATTGAGGTGGTTTAGTGCTAGGTAAAATGAGTGAATCAAGTTGCATAGTATTATCCTATCAACAATCAAAAATGGATCAGCAAAAATATAATAATATTAGATTGAACGAATTGCTTACATTAGTCAATTCATCTTTAAATTGATCACATTGAGAATTAGATGGAATCTCGATATAATCAAACTTATCCAATGGCCCTAGAGTTTTAAGGGAACAAGAATCAACTTTAATTGGATCCTATAAACATAATAGGGTTAAAATATGTTACTAATAAAATAATGAGTGGTATACTTGGATGTGACTCGGGTTAATCGAAGTATCTTCTGGATGATTCATAGTTATACTCAGCATTCCAGGAGCATCAATTCCATCAAAAGATGAATTGACTTGATCGTTATTTTGATTGATTTGATTTTTGGACTGATTATACTTCCCCGCAAATTGTGTGTTTTGGGTACACATAACCATATCTACTTCGCTTCGACTAAAATCCAATAAATTTAAATCATTAAGTCCAATGTCTATAGTTCCAGGATTTTGAGATTGAATAATGCTAAATTCTTGTGAGTTAGGAAGGAGTGCTTCAGGGTTGACAGTAGTATTTGGGTCACTCGTTTGTGAGTTGAATTTCTGTGTTGATGTAAATGGAGCATCGATTGGAAGATTATCGTCTAAAAAATCTTCTGAGCCTAGTTTTGGATCAGATTTTATTGTTTTCTGAGATGGGTTCTGCGTTGATGTGAAAACAGAGTGCTGAGAGTTTGATACATATTTTTTGCTAAAAGGCCCATTCACAGGACTCATTTGGGATAACACCATTCTAATAGGAGAAGGATTATTGATATCGTCAATTTTGGAGGGTGTTTTCACTGATATATCAGTTAGCTGAGTAATATCCATCGATACTTCTTCAGGTTGACTCTTTTCAATACTTTCTCTGATAGGTGTTAAATTCGATGAGTTGAGTTCATTACTTGTTCTTTTCAAATTTAAACCAGACATATTTGTCATTGAAATACTACTAAAGTCAACTGGTTTACCAAGGGCTCTTAATTCGTGTAATAACTCAACTAGGTTCCTTATCGGAGGATTGCTTTTAATATTTACTGGTATAGCAAAGCTACCACAGTCAAAGCATGTATTATGATTTGGTAGATGATCTCGAATACATTTACTAATAAAAGCAATAGATTAATCAATTGCTCATACAAGAAAAAGGAAATACGAAAAATGAATAAAACTTACTCGCAAAATGTATGCCCGCATTCACTGACTGTACTAGCGGATTTGTATATATCTTTGCTATGATAATGTTATTGATATTTTGTATATTCGTAAAATAATAAATGGTTTACCATATAAGACAAGTGAGCTTGGCAGTCAAGATTCTGACCTTCTCATTGAAATCGAAACTATTAGAAGACATTGAAATTAGAGGTTTTTGAAATTTTTAATTAATTTGAACTAATTAAAAGAATATAAAATTTTTCAAGAGCTAAATTATTTGAAAATACTTAAGAGTAAAATTTGAAGAAATTGAAGTTATGAGCAGACAGATATAAAGATTAATGTAAGTAAATGAGAAGGGTCAAATTAAGTAAACTAATTTAATAACTCAAAGATTAAATCGAAAAATAAAAATTAAAATGAAAGAACAAGGCAAGAAGATTAAGTAATCAAATACGTTTTGGAAAACTGAATTTGTAATCAGAAAATTTAAGAACTATCACCTCTATTTATACCCCGAGAGAGTCTGAATACCAAATTTAGGAACTTACAACCTTAATTTCAACTACGAATTTTTGCAGCCAATCGTTTTTAATCATATTGAATTAAGGAAAAATTTTTGAATGATTGGATGAAATTATATATCTTCACCCAATCAAAAGTCTAATTTATTAAACACGAAAAAAAAATTAAAAATTAAGATATTATGGCGATAATAATTTTATTTATAAAATAATTATTGAGATTAATAATTAAAATTGTTATTAAAATTGATAGTATTGTTATCAAATAAAAATCTAAGACATTATCATATATTATTAACCAATATATTAAAAAAATAAAATAAAATACAATAGAAATATATTATTTTTATTATAACCCGTATCTCGATTGATTAATTTTTTTAATCTCGTTCGAACTCTAAAATGTAGGATACTAATAGCATAAATTTGGAATATTTCTTCTTGAAAGCAGTACTAATTAAATTCAACCTGAAATATATTAATAATCACCTTAACATTAAATTTAAAAAAATGAGCTATTATGAAAATCAAACTACAAAAATATCATAATTTTATAACTTAAATTTTACCCTAATATATATTTAAATTCATTAAAAGAGTATTCTAACTTTAAATTAATCGGTCACCATTTTAATCAATAGCTTTTAGTAATTAGTAAGATTAAATCATCTATAGGAATTAACAACGATTAAACTTGTCCAAAGTTGACCAAATTTGATCACTCTTGTCCAAGTCTAACATGGAATCTGGAGACTCCAAGGGGATAAGCCTAAACACCAATCCTGGAAGACTAACTTAATCGACTGTTAAATAATGAAAGAATATGCTTTTAGTAACATTTATGTTTTGATCTATTTTTACATATTATCAAGCATACTCGAAAGTCTTACTTAATTCAAGTTATATGTCAAAAATTTAAAATTATTATCTGTTTTGTTTTATGATATTCGTTATAAATAATTACCTAATACTAAGGGTGTTCTTTTATTACTTCAAATAAGTTTTATTTAAATCTGTAATAAGAGAATTTTATTGTTCCTTTTATGTTTTTACTCTCAATGCATTTATTGCCTCTTTTTATTATTTTTTGAGTCCAAATTCAGGAAATAAAATATTATGATAGTATTTAATAATCAATATGTTTGATTTCTGATGTATCTTATTTACAAGATTGTTTATAGTTTTTTATCTTTCGAACAATTCTTTAAGTTTTATAGTATTTTTTATAATATATTTCATTTTATAGTTATTGGTTTTATAGTTATTGGTTTTATAGTTAGTTATAGTTATAACAAAAAACTCTTTAAGTTTTTTCCTATTAATTGATTAATATACTAAAAAAACCTGTTATAATAGTCTAAATTATAATATTAAGAGATAGATCTATTTTTAACTATATATTATTTAAAAACTTATTCACTATCTTTATTTTTAAAGACAATAGAATATAAAAATAAAATTCATCAATTTTTTTGAAAGGTAATGTATATATTTGAAAGATAAACCTATATTTCAGATATTGAAATGAGTTTAATAACAAATTTAATAAAATCATAATATTTATCATATATTGATATTTGAACCAAATAACGTTATATTCAAATTTTGACTCTTATTTTATTATTAAAAGAAATTTAATAAAATTTATAATTTTTAATTTAAATTTAATAATGAAATATTTATTTTGAATTTCTTGAAATTGAATTATAGCATTCTTTTTAATTAAATTAATATATTAATCATTTGTTTAATATTTTTAATATATATATACATATATATATTAAAATTACTCTATATTGTACTTTATCAAATAATTTTAACATATATTAAATTAATTAATTAGCTCTTTTGTCTATAATTTTTTTATAATTTGATCATAAACTTTATTTTTAAATAATACTATTTAAAGTCAAATATAGATATAGTTAAACTTATATCAACAAAATATGTTTATATAAATGATAAGAATTTCACAAATAATTCTTTATATATCTGATTTAATATAATATAAGTTCTATATTATTCATAATTCAAGTTTTATTTGATATTCTTGATAAATTCATTATTTTAAAATATTAAATTGGTTTTTTAAGAATTTACCTTTGATAATTTGAAACAGACTCTTATATAAAATATTTCTTTATTTATTTAATCAAAAAACTATTTAATCTCAAAGACTGATTTAAATATTAATTTACTTGAAGTTAATATGGTTTTAAACTTCCTAACTCAATTGCATTATAAAAGTTTGTATAATAATGTTTTAATCAATTTTATTTTTATATATTAAATTTTTTAAAAAGGATATTATTCACTATGGATGATAGTAATATTCTTAATATTATAACATTTTTAACTAGATATTTTGAAATAATATACTAAAATTTGTGTTATAAGTGATAATTAATCTAGATTTTGATTAAATATTGAAATAGTGAGTGAATTATAAATAAAATATTTAATCTGTAAAAACACAAAAAATAAAAAATTAGATGTTGGAGAAAAAAATAATACAAAAAAAAAGTTGAATAAATATTGTTGAAAAAGAAAAGGATAAGTGATCTCGCTCAGATTCGAACTGAGGACCGTCTGTGTGTTAGACAGACGTGATAACCAACTACACCACGAGATCTTATTGTCCGTGTCACGGTTATTAGCTCTTGGAGCGTCATTGAGGACACTGACACAGCCATTCTGTAGGCCAGATTGTGAAACATGATACCTACCAGCTGGGGTAAACTACCAATGATCAGATCTCTGGCTATTCGGCCTTGATCACTTGTAAATGGGGCTTTGTACAGAGCGACTAGACCAGCAGCAACAGTGGCGGCGTTAGGATCCGACATGCTAAAAGATGAAATCAAGGAATATCAATAGGAACGGGTTTAGAAGGATTAGTGTAAAATGACTCAAGTGGAACTATAAGCAGTTGCTTGAGTATACCAAAAGGGTTGGCTTTGGATGTAGGAAAAAGGTTTATTAATGTAAGAAAGTAAGGTAAGAGAGAGAGATCAAGAAGGGAGCCGAGCCCTTCTTATACTTAAGTGAAATATATAGGCATAAGTATGCACGGATGAGTAACAGTGAGGTCACTCAGACGTGGACTGGTAAAATGTTGATAAGGCCTAATTTGGTTAATCAGGTACTTAATAGTGAATTGGAGTGAAGAAAGGTATCAATTAGGTAGCAATCGTCACAGTCCGATGAGTAAATAAATTCAGATTCATAATTAAAGTATTGAAGGAAATCTTGTTTTCATCTAACAAATAATATTTTTTATTTCTTACTTCTTATTCAGAATCGTATGTGTTCCCTTTTTTATCCTTTATATATCTTTACTACATTAATTTATCTATTTACTTGATTTCATCTTTCATCAAATTTGGATATTCATTTCTTATTTTTGTAACTAATTCTAAGTCATTGATGTACTATTAAATTTTAACTAGTATATAGTTTAATTAATTCACATATATATTTTTTAATAAAATGACAAGAGTTTTTGAAATATTTAGTTTTACTATAGTTATAATGATATGACCCAATTTATAATCGCAAATTCTCATTCAAAATAGTGAATAAAATTTGAATTGAGAATGAATATGTATATAATACAAATGTTATCATATAATTTATAATTTTAAAGTATATTCGACTTTGAAGAATACGATATAACTAAAATGTTAGATGATTTGACCTTAGCATAATATTGATTAAGCTCTGGAGCTTTACTCCCTTATTCTCTATAATGTTTTCATCCTATAAAAATCAATACTAATTTACTGAAAATCTAACCACTATATTGTAAGTATTTTAATTGAATTACTTAATATTTAATATTTTTTTTTCACCGATATTTAATGGATAGAATCTAGTTTTACAATTAATACTCCCAGTTTTTGAATATTTACAAAAATATAATATGATGAAAATGGTTTAATAGTTGAATTGAGTCTGAAATCGATAGAGATAGATATTATAAAATCAAAATAAAATTAAATTTCAATTCTAGAAATTAAAAATTTTAGCAATTTTTTTAATTTGAAAGAATATATATTCCTTATACAGTCAGCTGATTTAAAATCATATATTTCAGCTATATTAACTATTAATAATATATAAATAGCTATAATCAGTGTCAAAATCCTATCAAAACTTTGCAAAAAATAACCACTCATCTACTATATATAAATAGACCAATTTCATTTTTCATTTAATTAATCTTAAATATTGGTTTTAATTAAACAAAATTATTTAAGTAAATGGTTATTATAAATGAATATATAATTAGTTTCAATATAATCTAATTGAATAAAATATAAAACTAGACTAATATTTTATATTTGATTCATATTAATATATATTATTATTCATTTATTTTATATACCAATTGATAAAATAACAATAGTTAAAAATATTTGAAGTTATATGAATTAATTATAACTAAAGAATTTTATGAAATTACACTTTTTTATATTTTATTTATTTCAAATTTCCATTAAAAATTTAATAATATCTTATATAGTTTATTTTACTCATTGAAATTTATCAAATTATACATCATTAATAAAATTCAAAATTTTTGAACATATTACTTGAAAAAAAAACTATATATTAAAATAAATAAATATCAGATAATATACAAAAATAATATATAATCAATATAAAAATATTAAATACACTAATAATTAATAGTATATATATATATATATATAATACAATAAACTAACTAAATAATAGATAGAATTTTGCAATTTATTAGAGAATTAAGTATTTAATAAAATTTTTAATACATGATTATTTTAAAAATTAAAATTATATCAATTAGTGAATTTAACTAATATAGGATAACAATGTGAAATGATTAAATATACCAATTTAATTATTACTAACTTATATATTTGTAGAAATTATTATCAAACATAAAATATGTAATAAATTAAATTTAAAACTTTGAGTGTATTGTCTAATCATAATATTGTCAATTTTAAATGTTTTCATTATAGTTATATAAGAGCTTAATTTTCTCAATAGTATATATATAGACATATTAAAATATTATTTTCTATGTTTTGAGTGTATGTTATTATTCCATTAATCTAAAATAAAAAAATGTCAGACGATAAAAAATTTTCACATTTAATGTATATTGAATCAGATTTAAGTTCTAGTTAATTATAATTTTATATATTAATTACAAAATGCTGATTTGATAATATATTTCTTATATATTGCTACAGATGTATTTTATACTTTGATAATATTAATATTATAAAGTCACCAAGTTTGAATGAATAACATTAAACTTTAATTCATTTTAAGTAAATTGAAGGTTTGAATTATATATACATATTTAATAAAGTGGTGAAACATTATAATAATATATAAATATACTTAGAATTTTATACATTATTTAAGCCATTTTTATAATCAAATTTTGATTAGTATTTTAAAGTTCGAGAATTTGAGTAAAAAATGATTCAATCAAATCATTAACGACCAGATTGATATTTGATGATACAAATTATGTTTATCCAAAATATGACAATGAATCATTAAAATACAATTTAAAAATTGCTCAAAACCTATTTAAGATCATATTAATTGGTAATTAATTATCAAATAATTCAACAGCAATTTGTATTATAAATAATTTAGCTATTTTTAGAAAAGCAATTTTAACATGTAATGTGTTTTAAATCTGGAAGTTAGATTAAAATCACAAACGAATTAATCTTGAATAAATTCTAACAAAAACAAGGCATTTTCAAATGATAAAACAAGTATTGTGATGGGCAAAGAAATGGATTATTACATATTAATATTTAAACAATTATAAATATATCAATATTATCGAAGCTGCAAATCGAGATGATTGTTATTGAGACAAGTAAAATTAATCAATATATTAATTAATTAATTTCAACTCGGCAAATAACTTCGTTAGCGAAGCGTATCCATGATAAATAGCATAATTGGGTGCAAGTTTTTTTAGTTAAAAGCCATGGTTATTTTAAGCAGTTGGAGTAGAGTCTTCTGCTATTAGTTCTGGGTTCGTTATAGGATGCTTGTCCATTTCCACTTGGCTCGAAGGAGAAGCCGGACCACTTTGGATCGATGTGTTGTCGGATTGAATCGTATCATCAGCCCTTTCTGATGGTGAAGACAATGTCTCTTGCTGTGAAATCTGTGGAGACACAGTCTCGTCAGTTGGAGCATTGGTATCAGCTAGTTGCGCAGATGGAGTATTTTCAGTAGAGTAGCCGTTTTGTTCAGCTTCCAGTAAACTTGCACGAATGGCCTCCATGATCATTAATTCTTCAATATCTACACCCATGTTATGAACAGCGGCCAAATAACCAGCATAGTCACTTGGAAGATCAGCTCTGGTTCGACGAGATGAACGTGGACGAATTGATAAAAATCTGCCAGGATGACCTAGGAGGGTACCTCTTTGGTTACCTCGATTGGAAGAATTTCTCATGCTTTCAGGACGGAATTCATCTATTGAAATTTAATCAAATTGATTAGCATTATGAAAAATAAGAGAATTACCTGCTGTGACAGAACTTGCGGTTTTATGTTTTTGTGGTTTTTCGCCACTATCTGTAGAAATCTATAAGCAGAAAATAAGAATTAGAACGATACATTTAATGGAAAGATAAAATATTAAGCCATATTTAAATAATAATATGTAGGATAAAATTATTACTTACATCAGGTTTACTGGGATTAACCAAGAATGGATTTTCCAAATGGTTATATCTCACAGCAAAATTTTCATGGGCACAGAATGGACATCTAAAAGAAGAAATGCCGAGTTAGATAATTAATACATTGAGAAGTTTCAGAGCAAATTTAGAAGGGTGATAACAGGGTTGAACAGCCTCGCTAGCAAATGACAATAAAATTATTAAATGACTTACAATGGAGGTGTGTCCGAATTGGCAGCTCTCTTAATTTCAACAAGACATTCTGTACATATAGGTTCGTCACAGCAGCTAGAGTAGTTTATGTTGGAAGGGTAATACTAAAGTTGAAGTTAGTGAGCTATATTTTAATAATTTAATTTGCTAAGTAGCTGATAATATCTCTAAATGTTCAACAGTTTTCGGTTCAAAATTTTATAATGCAAAACCAAGTCCACTTACCAAAAAGCAAATAGGACATTCAATAGCTTTCTTATATAGCCCTGTCAAAATATTTTCTTGTGAATTCGCAAATGAAGAGTCAATCTTGGGAGATTTTTGACTGTGGGACTTCTGGTGGCCAGTCAGGGTACCCCATTTATTTCCGGAGGTTGGCAAATTTAGCTGACTTGATGATTTGGGGCGAGGTTGCTGATACATTTTGTTAAGAAGAGGCGACGGAAGTTTGATGACTTCGTCTGGCTCATTAAGTCCTTTGTAAAAAGGTGCTATTTTCCTTTCAAGTATAAGTTTTCGGATAATTTTAGGGTCATAATCTAAGTTGCTCAGTTGATAAATTCCGAAGGGGGTTAAGGTGCCATAATCGATAGTTTCCTCTTGTTTAACTTTATGTTTTCCTTGGTGATTACCCATAATTTATAGTTTTTGTTTAAAAAAATTTATATTTATAAGAGAATTGATTATGTAAAAAAATATAAACAATCGGGATAATAAAGTGTGGCTGAAGCACAACTGAATGAATGTGTAATAATAGTAAAAATAGTCTGAGTATAAAAACAATCAAGATATAACCAATAAATCAAATAAATATATAGTTGGTATGGTTTAATATGAGATTGAAAGAGATTATTGAATATAAATATTTAAAAAGAAATAAAAGCAATTTAAAATTGATTAATTGGATTGGTAATGATTGAGTTGAATGGCAAATAAAATTTGATTGAATGAATATATTGACTGAAACTATTTACAACGTTATCATAAAATCATATAATTTACCATTGATTGCCGTCAATCAACGCTATATTGGTATTTATAGAGCACTCTAAGATATCAGATCATATTCAAAATTATATATATTGATATTATGATAAATAATTTAGTGTACTGATTAATTCTATTCATATATTAAGGGGAGTATAGATAGTCATACAGAGGGTGGAGGGGAGGAATTATAGTATTAATTAAAAATTTTTAGTTCTTTAATGATTATAGAGAGTAAATATTGTAAAATAATGACCCAGTAAAACATCTTATTTGTAATATTTCTATCAATCTGTTTTATAATTTTTTATTCTCTGCTATAAAAATTACTTGTATTGAATATATTCAAAATTTGAAACGACCAATATATAGTATATGTGGATCAACCTTAAAGGATTGAACATGGAACTTGTAGCAAAATAAAGTTTGTTATGAGTATTGTAGTGGAAACATGTCACAATTATTTGTTATGCATTGCTATCATTATAGTAATATTCATATATTTTTCAATATAATCATTATTTAATTTTTCTATAAACAGAATTAAGTTTGATTAATGTATCAATTCATTGGTTCATAAATTTATGAATTCAAAGATTAGTCAGCATTTGTCAACTGACTAGCCAGAATGGTTAGAGAATTAATAATATAGCTAATATGAATGAAAGGAATGGCAATGTAAGTATTTTAAATAATATTGAGTGATAAATTAGAGCTAAATAATATCCATTTATTCTTTTTAAATGCTGAGTGACTATCGTTTTACTAAGTTATTATTATAGCTATACATGCCATAGATCCTTAATTAAATGATCGCTGTTAATGTAAATAAATGAAGGAGTATGATCTTGTAAGGAGTTTTATTTACTATTATTCCTTTTTTAGAGTAATTGCTAATTTAATTCACTTAATATTAAATAATTTGTGCATTGCAATAATTATATACAGTACAATTATCAAAAAAAGATTTAATAAACTTTATATAAAGGATAATGAGCTTAAAATTTCCAATAGAAAAACAATGTATTAATAGTAAAATTCAACTTGTTTCTCAGCCTTCTATGATTTCATTATTCATCATTTTTTTTCTATAATTTTCGGTCACTTAAATTCTAGAGAAAATTCTAAACCATAATTTTGCTGTAGTAATTAGTAATATAGCTAAAATAATTATCATATTATTAAATATAAATAACTATTTAGATATCTTATCATAATTTAAATCTATGCAAACAATTTTTATAGAATTTTTCCAGTTTTTATTCAATATCTGAGTTTGTTTGATAAAGAACAATAGCAAAATCACTAACCTTGATTTCGATAAAAAGTTTATATCATTGATTTTTATATTTTTATGCTTGAATATTTAAAGTTGATAAAAACGAAATTTGATGCAGTATTCAATATTAATAAATAACATAATCTTTTCAAATTGAGTTACAAATCATCATTATGTTTATATTTGTCAAATGAATTATGATTACGATATCCACAAAATATTCCAGTATATAATAAATCATATTAGTTGTTAGTTTTAAACATTTTCTTAATATTATCTATTATTCAAAAATTTTATTTTTGATATAATTTTTGAATGTGTTTATTTAATATTATTCGGTAATGATGATGTAGCAGGATTGAGTATGACTTCGTTGATTGTATGGTGAATATTTTTAAATTCATATATTTTTTCAAGGTTTTTATTTGATATTATATTTTGGCTATTGCTAGAATATAAAAATTATCATTTACACTTAAATTTATTTTCTATAAACAAATAATTACCCAACTATATATATTTTCAATTTATTAGATTTCTGAGTAAAAGTGGGACATTTATCAATATGACTTTATGATTATTTATTATAACTTCAAATTATTATGCTAAATCGACATTGATCCAGTAATTATAAATAATTTGAATTTTTAAATATTTTTTTTACTTTTATATATATCCTTATTGGCTTTAATAATTATCCATGACTTTATATTTTGAAATAAAATTTTTGACATATAGAATTTGAAAATAATATTAAAATATTATAGATTTTGCCAGTATACAAAAATTCTAGTAATTGAAACAAGTATATGGTTAATAATTTTTCAAACGTTTTTATTCAACTAAATTATCATGAGGATAGATTTATTAAATTAGTATAATATTTTGAAATCATAATAAAATATTAAAGTTATATCATTGAAATTATAAATTTATAATTAACTCAATTATACTTTAATGGTCTTAAGGTTATCATGACAAAATGTCATACTATGACAAATCTTAAAGTTTGATAAATTGGGAAAAGTAAATCCCATAATCTAAAAAGATCAAACAAATTTTATTTAAAATAAACAAATTCAGGAAATAAGCTTATATTTCAATAAGAACATTACAAAAGTAACTTGAAAAGATACAGCTTATAATAGATAATTTACACCACTACCATCGAAATTTTTATATCAACTATCTGATTATACTTTGAGCATCTCATTTAAACATTTGTCTATAGAAATTTAGACTACTAAATCTTACCATTTCAATACAAGTATGCAAAATTTCAATTATAAAATCAGGCTCAATTTATTTTGAATTCATTTCAACTTTTGAATATATTTATCTAAGATGACTTTTCTAGCTTAAGAAACATATATTTCAAGTTGTACTCTATTTGAATATTAACCAATTTAAAGCATATCTAGCTACTATACTGCCAAGTTAGGTTTATTTTATCATAATGGGAGACTACGAATCAAGAAAAAATCGTAGAGAGGATTATTACAGATCCAATTACGGTGAAACTTCAAGCGAGTCTAAAAGCGTCTCCAGAGAATATTCAAAGAATTCTAAAGATGATTCTTATCAAAGACAATTAGACGATTACCAAAAACACAGAGAAGCTTCGCCCATACCTTATGATGGAAATAATAAAGAAGTAATATCACGTTTTATATAAATTGGTACAGGTTTTAAATTTATTTCTTGTAGAACAATCAGCGCCCTAGAGAGCATGCTCCAAATAACACAATAATTCTCACTAATTTACCCCATAATGTTGATGAAAACTGGGTAATTTAAATATTTTTTCATTAGAATGCCTCATTAATTTCATATATTAGATTTTATATTCACTCGCCGAACTTCAGGTGGCCAACATAAAAGAACTCCGACTTATTAGAGACCGCCGTACTGGTACGTTAGCTACAATGCATATACATTTTAAAATATTAGTTAACAACTATCGTCAAATTAGGTATTCCCAAAGGTTTCTGCTTTGTTGAATTCTTTACCATCTATGATAGTCAAGCCTTTTACACAAATTTCTATCCTTGCATCCAAATCGGAGATCGAAAAGTTTATCTTAATTACTCTGAACCACAAAATGCGCCCGGGGGTGGGATGGGTGCAGATAATCCAAATGATCAAAATTGGACATGTTATACGGTGATTATTTTTATAAAGATTTCATAGCATCAATAACTAATTTTACGTTAAATACAAGTGTGGTTTCTTTAATATTAGGAGAAAGTTTGACTGTTATAAGTGTAATTCGAGAAAGCCACGTAAGCTATAATTTTAACTTGTATAAACATTTGATATTAAATTAGTATCAGTTGCTCTCAATGCCCATGTCTTATATAGTGAAACTAACAAAGGACTTTCTGATGTTGGAAGCATTCCTCTCCATGTTTTATTGATTCGTCAGCTTGATAAGGATGTAACTGCTGATGATCTTTATAAGCGGTTTTCCCAGCTGGCTAGCATACGACGTACTTGGATCATCAGAGATAGGGAAACTAAGACTTCTTGGGGATTTGGATTTATTGAATTTTGGGATGTTAATGTAAATGATTTTAATAATATTAAACTATCAATTCACTTAATTTTCTATAGACTGCCGGTTCTATACTGGCTAAGATTAGCAATCCTGATCAATTACCTGACGATTTTGTTTTGATTCCCAATCATCCACCCATATTGCCATCTTTTGCTCAAATGACTTCATTTATTATGGCAGAAGCACCCTCAGAGTGGACTGTCCCTGGTGATCAGAACACCAACTTAATGTACTGGGATGTGAGGGGCTATGCCGATCAGTATCCTAAAGAACTACCTTTGACATATACTGAATCAGAAATTAAACAGGAGGAAAAAGCACCTATTAAGCCATCGGTTTCAGCTTCAGGAGTTACTTCCACCGCTTCTGTGATTTCTGAACAACCCACAGGTTAGATCATTCTTATACTTCATAGTGTATTTTCTAATATATCCATTTAGAAAATGTTCATGCTCAACTTGCAGCGCTTTACGATAAAATTTCAAAAATTGATACAGATTTGGTAGATATCAACATTCCAAAGCCTAGCTTGCTCAATCAACCTGCCAAAGAACAGAGGTATATTATATATATTTTTACTAGCTTAGTTATCTTATCAAATCATAGTCAAACTCCACCAGCACCTAAAAAATCTAGTACATCATCTAGGCCTGGTAATTCTAAGGTTAGTTAATTTTCTAGTTAATATCTCTATTTATCTCACAATAATGTAGGTTCAAGCCCAACTTAATAAATGGAATCAAAAAATGGCTGAACTTAGACAAGAAGACCCTCCAGAGCCTGTCGAGGAAAAGGTAAACCATTTATTTATATCAAAATCTATATTTATATAATCATTACATTAATAGTCTACTGTTCCTGTATCCGGATCTAATGCTATACCCAACAATCCTTATCTCAAAGATTTACTAGATGCTGAGAAAAAAGCATGTCTCTTATGTAAGCGCCAATTTAAAACAGAAGATGAATTAATACGACATCGTGATGTTTCTGATTTACATAAAGTAAGCAAATTTTTATTAGTGAAATGCTTATAATACTCACCATTTTCGATTAGCAAAATCTCAATGATGCTGAGCTAGTTAAAAAAGTACAAGATAAGATTAAAGCAAAATTTGGAGCCCATGTATTCAATGCTTCTAATGATGTAATTTAGTCAAATATATTATATATCAACAAATAATTTAATACTATCAATTAGGAAAGCCAATATCGTGATAGAGCTCAAGAAAGGAGAACATTATACAATCAACCTAAGAATCCACCCAAATCTTCAAATCCCTTCCATCAGAAGAAAGCTGCTCATCGGTAAGAAATAATACTTCGAGGTGATTAACAATATATATTGATGATTATTTTAGTGAATGCATTGAAGTACCTCCAAAACCTCCAGCTGAATCTATTGGTAGCAAACTACTTAAAAATATGGGTTGGAAAGAAGGTCAAGGGCTTGGACGAAATATGGACGGTATTGTCGAACCTGTTAAGGTATTTTGAATATATTTAATAATTAATGCACACAATGATTGATGAAATATTTAGGCTGAATCATATGGTCAAGGAGCAGGTATTGGCAGTGGACCTAAAACAAGCTATGAGGATTCTGATAAAAACCTGGAATACAGAGAAAGAGTCAAGAATGCTGTAAGATTTTATTCGCCATTTCAAATCAATTCTTCTCACCTTTTTTTAGTTTCGTCAAAGATTCTTTGAAGAGCAATAGTTTTTACAAGTTTTCTTAAATGAGTCTATTTCGAACTCTGGTTCTAAATCAGTATGACCTAATTTTTTAAATTGATCTTTAATAAAAGAGATAACTTGATGTATGAATATTATATCCACTATATTAATTCTTACATAAATAATCAATATTATTTTTTGATGATAATATAAATAAATAGAATATTACAAATATGGTTTTGCAAATTTAAAAATGCATCAATAGTTTATACCAAATCACACTCAATAAATGATGAAACATCTATTTCATAATTTACAAGAATTTTAATTATTGATAATATTATAAAATACTAAAAAAGGTTAATTCATCGTTGAAAAATATTTACATTAATTTAAATGAAAAAAATCACATGATAATGAAGTGACTTCAATCAGATATATCCCAAAAATTTATTACTAAAGAATAGAATATTTATACACATGATCATTCGAACTTTAATTTATTATTACAATATAATTTAATTATTATTATTAATATTAGTTATGTTGCGTCAATTTGCTAGATCAAAACAGAGTATTAGATTGAATAGTTTGAATAAGGTAAATCGAATTATATAATACAGACCTGGTTTTGACTTTTAACCTAGTATTTAGCGCTATACTTATTCTTCTAAATCCAACACTTGGAAGGTTCCATTACATTCTGAATGGAGTGAATTGGTTAAAAAGGAACTCAAGGGTAAGGACCCCGAAGAAACTTTGACTTGGCATACTGCTGAGGTAATTATTTAATCACTTGTTTATTAAAATTAACTCACACTATATTTTTAATTCAGGGAATTAAAGTCAAACCAGTGTATACTAAGAAGGATATTGAAGGTATTGAAGAAGAAATTCCAGGCAAGTTTCCATTTACCAGAGGTCCTTACGCCAGTATGTATACATATCGTCCTTGGACAGTTCGTCAGGTATATTATCTTGTAATATTCAAATACATATAAGTTAATAGTATTATGATAGTATGCTGGTTTCAGTACAGTAGAAGAGAGTAACAAATTCTACAGAAAAAATTTGGCTGCTGGTCAACAAGGTTTAAGCGTAGCTTTCGATTTAGCCACCCATCGAGGGTAATCGATTACTGACTGATTACAAATATATTATTAATATCATTGTTATAGTTATGACTCTGACCATCCAAGAGTAGTGGGTGATGTAGGTATGGCTGGGGTAGCTATTGACAGTGTAGAAGATACCAAAGTATGTAGATTTTATTATTTTGACTTTATATCAAATTGACTCATTTCAATAGATTTTATTTGATGGAATTCCCCTCAACAAGATGTCAGTATCTATGACAATGAACGGAGCCGTACTTCCCATTTTAGCTATGTATATTGTCACCGGCTTAGAGCAGGTAGCCATACTGCTTTAATGCAATTTGTGGAAAATAACCAAATAATTATCTATAGGGAGCTAAACTCAGTGAATTAGCAGGAACTATCCAGAACGATATTTTAAAAGAATTTATGGTGCGTAATACTTTCATTTACCCTCCTAAACCTTCTATGAGAATTATTGGTGATATATTCTCTTATACTGCCAAGGTACTGATACAGAATAAGACTACTAATGCGTAATATCATAACACTATTTCTTTAGAATATGCCCAAATATAATTCCATTTCTATTTCCGGTTATCATTTACAAGAAGCTGGTGCTGACAATGTCCTTGAATTAGCCTTTACCATTGCTGATGGTTTAGAATATGTTAGAACTGGTAATAGTTTCTATATTATACAAATTATAAGATATTATTGACATTTATATTATTGAAATTGTATAGGTATTAAATCAGGTATGACTGTTGATGAGTTTGCTCCTCGCCTATCCTTCTTCTGGGCCATAGGTATGAATTTCTATATGGTAATGAAAGATGATTCAAAAGAAAGCTGTTTTTTATTAAATCCCATTAGGAAATTGCCAAAATGAGAGCTGCTCGTAGGTTGTGGGCTCACTTGATTAAAGAAAAATTCCAACCTAAAAACAAGAAATCTATGCTCTTAAGAACTCACTGCCAAACCTCTGGTTGGTCCTTGACCGAACAGGATCCTTACAATAACGTTATCCGTACCACTGTTGAAGCCATGGCTGCTACCCTTGGAGGAACCCAATCTCTCCATACCAATGCACTTGACGAAGCCATTGGTCTCCCCACCGAATTCAGTGCGCGTATCGCCCGTAATACTCAATTGATTCTACAAGAAGAAGCCATGATTCCCAAGGTTGCTGATCCATGGGGTGGTTCTTATATGATGGAGTCCCTTACCAACGAAATCTATGAAGCCGCTCTTAAACTCATCAATGAAATTGAGGAGATGGGTGGTATGGCTAAGGCCGTAGATTCTGGCATGCCCAAACTTAAGATTGAAGAGAGTGCTGCCAAGCGTCAAGCCAGAATCGACTCTGGAAAAGAAACCATTGTTGGTGTTAATAAGTACCGTTTGGAGAAGGAAGATGACTTGGATATTTTGGCCATTGATAATACCAAAGTACGCAAGTCCCAGATTGCTAGAATCGAAAAAGTCAAGGCTGAACGTGACAGTCAAAAGGCTCAAGCTTGTCTTGATGCTCTTACCAAGTGTGCTGAAACTGGAGAGGGTAATTTACTCGAGTTATCTATTGAAGCTGCTAAAGCCAGATGCACCGTTGGTGAAATTTCCTATGCTTTGGAGAAGGTGTTTGGTCGCCACCAACCCCAGAATCGTGTAGTCAGCGGTGCTTATAAATCCGAATATGGTGAACACGATGAAGTTACATTAACTCAAGAAGCCATTAGTAAATTCACTCAAGATCACGGTCGCCCTCCTAGATTGCTTGTTGCTAAGATGGGTCAAGATGGCCATGACCGCGGTGCCAAAGTTATTGCCTCTGGTTTCGCTGATCTTGGTTTTGACGTTGATGTTGGTCCTCTTTTCCAGACCCCTGCTGAAGTAGCGCGCCAAGCCATTGATGCTGATGTACACGTTATTGGTGTTTCCTCTCTAGCCGCCGGTCATAAGACCTTGGTTCCCGCCTTGATTGAAGAATTGAAGAAGCTTGGTGCTGATGATAAATTAGTCATTGCTGGTGGTGTTATCCCTGCCCAAGACTATCAATTCTTATTTGATAATGGTGTTGCTGCCGTATTTGGACCAGGTACCAAGATCCCCGTAGCTGCTAGAGAAGTAGTTGAAAAGATTGACAAGTCACTTCAACAAGCATCAACTCACTAGTTTAAATTAATATATTCATAATAAATAACTATCTATCTTAATAAAATTTAATCAAGATTTTGGTTTAAATTTATGAGCTTAGTGTCATTTAATAAAATATTTAATAATTAAAGTAAAAATATAACATGAACACAAAATACATGGTTTAAAATGATATCATAGATATTTATATTATTCAAACAAAAATTAATAAACATCACATATTAGTATAATTATCAATTGGTATAGGCTATGCATGGAATAATTAGTTGCGTTGACCTTCTTGCTGGGATTGAGGTTGGTTCCAAGATAAATAGGAGGGATCCCCCAATTTTCTATAATTAAAGTTAATATATAATTACCAAAATGAATATAATCAAATTACCTTGGGCGGTACATGTGCATGGCGGTAAAGATAATACCAAATAGTACACATAAGGCACCTACAGCAATGTATGCACTGCCTAAGAATGGGTTACGACCTCCCAAGAAGGATGCAGTTGAGATAACGATTGCTTTTCTTCCTCCGAAATAGGCATCGTCAAAAGTCATGTTGACTGTCATCTGGTACATGCCAGCCTTTAATGTCTTATCGGATTTACCGTACAACTTGCGGAAGTGGGGTAAACCAGCAACACGCATCCAAACCTTGAGATGCTCAGTAAGTGCTTCGTTTGGAGGAAATTCGTCAGTATACTCTCCATTGGGATATCTGTGAATCCAGTTGGGAGGAGGCAATACATCGGATGGTTTGTATTTGGTTGGCTTGAACACATCATCATCGGATGGCCAGCTGATGTTGGAACTGTCAAATTGGTATTCTTCATTGGCGTTGGAATTATCAACAGGCTGAAGGTTGCTGAAAGTGTCGTTGAATAAGGAATTGGCAATAAGTCCACAAGGATAAATGGGTTTCATATTGCCTTTAGAGTCTTCGCGTTGATGAAGAGGACTGCACTCCGATTCCAGATCTTTTGCGGACAAATCATTCCCTTGAAGTTGTTTATAGCTGATCGATTTCACGTAACGTCTGTGGTTCTGGTAGAAATTTGTAAGCCTATAGTAAAGAAATACTGGCCCTTCAATATCCGTGACAACTGGGAACTGAATAGTGCACATGGGAGCTGAAGTATTATCGAATCGACTCACAACAACATTCTTACTCTTGTACTTCGCACCTGGAAGTTGCAAGTATTTTGTTCCAGAGGGTAAATTAACTTCATAGTCTTGTTTGGGTATTGGTTGAAATTGGTCTGCAGCAGCTTTACAATCGGTATAATCTATTACAATTTCTTTAACCTAAATGAAAATTGTCAAATAGAGCTAATAGTATAAAGAAATTTGAAACTACTTGATTACTATAATAGAGCAAAATACCACCAATAGGAGCAAAAATAACACCAATGAGAAACAGAGTTGGAAGCACCGTTTTAGGTGTTAATATAGGTTGCCATGCCTTTAATCTTTGTTGTTTAAAAGCCGTATCTAATAAAAATGTTATAACTTATATAATATACTATTAAGAATAAATATTACTAGCTGGCTTTCTACTTTTAGTTTCTTCGACAGACATTTAATGAGTTAATTATCAGATGAAATATCAAAATTGATAGAATATTATTATGATTTATTGTTTCTGATATAGCTATGAAAGAAAGTTAAATCCATGAATTTATATAATTTTCAGCAATATAATTTACACAGCTAATTCGTTTGAATTGTCACATAATATAACATTTTTGGCAATGTTGATAATATTATTTATTTTGTGAAATTGTGTTACTCTTGAATATATGCTTTATATATCCTTAATTTTAACAATTAATTAAACATTATTTAAACTATTAAATATAGTATATTTGATATTCAATTAATCAAAATAAATACTGTAATAATAGTATCTATATATATAATTTTTATCCATAACAATATAATTTTCTAAATTAAGCTAACTATTGTAATGCTTAAATTAACATTTAAGTACATTTTTCTTGTAAATTTTAAACAATAACTCAAATTATATTAATATCAATTTTTTATAAATATACATTATAATTCCAAAATAATTATTGCTATTATAAATTTAAATATCTAATACATAATACTTCTATTTTAACATATGATTGAATACATTTTAAATAGATGAACAATCTATCAAATACTCCAATTATTTTGAAATAATTTAGTATGTTATTCTAAATACTTGGTAAAGATTTTATAATTTAAAATGAGCCGATATTTAATATTTTTATAGTTAATGAAGTATATAGTGGTATATATTTCAAATAAAAAGCATCACTTGGGTAAAACAAATTAAATTTTACCAAGGTTGACCGTCTATTATTATGATTACAAAGGATTAAAGGATTAAAGGATTAATGTTATAAAAATGCAGTCAAGGTATATATATAATTGATGAAATACTACTTTTAAATATATATCATAAATTATAATCCTTCAATATTTTTACTTCGCATACTACGCATATACAAAATAATAAAATTCAAGATTTATTTGAAAATTTAATTCTAATAATACCAGTTTCAAAGTTAATTATTTCGACTACCATACTGTGTAGTAAATACATTTATTTTTAAATAATTTTTCAAATTTTATTATTTCGTTTTACAAGCATATTTTTGTCTATGAATTTTATTTTCATATAATATACGCTGAAAATGTTGATTAAATAATATTAGTTGTTTTATAATTTAAAATTTGAGAAAATTATAGTGATTTTTCCTACCATAATTAAAAAATCGAATTTTGGATGAAAGATAAATAAACTAGTTGAGACAAATAAAAATTCAACAATATTAAAATTTTTTATTTAATTAGAAACAAACCTGAACTAGCCTATGACTATCATCGGCTAGAATGATAAAATAGTAAGTTGTATATAACTAATAAAAATAGTGAAAGTAAAAATACATGATTATTATATTAATATGATTCTCTGTCAAAAGTATGGACTTTGAAAAACAATCATAATCAATGACAGTGAAACAGTAATCATAGAAAAATAATCATTTTAATTTGATATAAGAATAAGGTGAGAGTAAAGCGGTTAGCAGTATATTATAATAAATAATTTTTGATATCAAATATTCTGATTAACTGAATATTATTTGATATTTTAACATACTTTTAGTTGTATTATAATATTTGAAATAGCTGATGTAGAAAACTAAGTAATAGTACAATAAACTCGAACTCTATATAATCTTAAAAATATTCATTTTGAAGAAATCGATAAATATAGTCTATTGTTTTTTGTTAGATGATATATTAATGTGAATAAATTATATGAAAAAGTCCTTCGAATTTGAATCATAATGAATATTGAAATATTATTTGGTTTAATGTTGGTATTGCTGTTTACAATATGTATTTTATAGTCATGAATTAGTTATAATTCTGATGTTATTCTAGCAATTTGACAAATATATAATTAAATTTTAATATATATAAAGATGAGCATTTTAAATCAAATAACCATACATACAATTTAACAATATTAATGATTGATATAAAATATAAACAAATTTTTAAAATATTTAACTGTTCTCATTGAAATAATGAATATATAGCTATGTTAAAATATACAGACAAAAATTGTTAAACTATATCCTTTGTTAAGGAATAATCACTCATTTTATTTTATTAGGTTTGAATTAACTTCAAATTCTTCAGTTATTTCCAATAGTGACTAAATTGTAATCTTTGAATCAGAAATTATTCAGACTGCACTATGCATTATTTGCGATTATATGATTTGATTTGGTTAAAAAATATTGAATTTAATGATATCACTATAATGTCTGAACCAATCTAAAACAAGTGATTAATAATGAAAATTATTGTATACTTGACATTTAATAGAATACTTAGAATTATGTCTTATATTTCTAGTTACTTTCAAGTGATAGATTTAATATATGCAAAGTAGAGTAGCTCACAATGATTCTATTGAATTACAAGTTTTGAGTCAAACAAATACAATTTGTCAAATATGTTTTATAATGTAAACTGCAGATAAGTTTTAATAAATTCCTGAGCTTACAATATAAATATAAGTATATTATCGAAATTAATAAACATACCTATCAAGATACTTAAAATAAATGGAGGATCTTAAGCCAACTAATCAATCTGAATTCAAAATATGTGATTTTGAATAATTTAAATATTTTGATCATGAAAACGGACCAATCAAATCACTTGGAAAGGGATGAACAGAAGAAAAGGGTAAATGAGAACCGCAGTATATAAATAGATGATTTACGTAAATTCAGTAAAATGAATTGGTTATTTCGTTACTTTCAATTACAATAAGATTGTTCTTGTGAATTGAATAGGTTAGTATTTAATATTATATTATCTCATTTTATTATATTATTACTTGGATTTTTATGATATATTTATTATCTTTTTTTTAAATTCATTTCTTCTCTTGTTAAAATGAGTTTGTTTTTGCTGTTTTACCCTTGTATTTAAACGGATTGCTTAATTATTTTATTTAATTATTTCTTTTTGGGGGTATTGTATCCAGTTAAATTTTCTATTAAATATTAACGGGTTTATTATATGTTCAAATAATATTGAAATCATGAATATCAAATTTAAATTCGCAAAATAACGTATTTAAAGGTAATCTGCAACCAAAAAATAGGCAAACAGCTCTAGTGGAGGGATTCACTTAAATATCATGTCAACTCGATGCTTTAAACATTTCTCAAAAAAACAATATATAGTTCAACGAGAAATCAATATCATATGATGAGAAATATAATTTTTTATTCTTTACACTCATCTTCTTCATACTAACTCGACTTTTTTAGTTTAGTTTCTATTCGACTCATTAAATATTTATTTCTAATACAATATAGATAATTTAAAAAGTAAGTCAAACATTATATTTACACATTTTTTAACAAATTTTGTTTAATATAACTGAATATTATCTTTGTAATTTGTTATATTTCACTTGAATTAAACTCATTAATTAATTTTTTGTTATTTTAGAACTTTATTAAATCTTGAAAATTTAGTTTGAATTAATTTAAAATAGTACAAACAAATAATTATAAATTAATTAAAAATGTCTGGGAGCTCTAAATCTGTTAGCCGCTCTCCTTCCATATCACGCTCTCAGCGCTCAGTTTC
This sequence comes from Conidiobolus incongruus B7586, assembly GCA_000697335.1. NCBI lineage: Eukaryota > Fungi > Entomophthoromycota > Entomophthoromycetes > Entomophthorales > Conidiobolaceae > Conidiobolus > Conidiobolus incongruus. The sequence goes on from JNEM01016845.1 coordinate 31,980, forward strand.
TGTTTCTCGCTCTCCGAGATATCGCCGAAAGAGATCTAGATCACGTTCTTTGAGTGTATCCAGATCTCCTAGAAGAACAAGAGACGAATCTCCTAATGGTCGTTCTCGTTATCGTCGTCGCAGAAGCAGTTATAGCCGTAGTAGAAGCCCTGTTAGCCGTTCACCTTCTCAAGAAGATCGCAAATGTAAAATTATTACCAAAATTTGTCATTTAACACTGTATTGATTTATTTTTAGATCGTAAAATACATCGCTCACGTCATGGCCACCGATCCCCTAGACATAGTCATGATAGATCTAATCACGGTTCACGTGATAGAAGAAGCGGCTATGGCTCTCATCATGATAAAGAGGGATACCATCAGGGTGGAAGATATGGTGGAAACTATAGGGGAGGCGGCTATAATAGGAGAAGCGGTAGGGACAGAGATAATTTTTATAACAGGTACATCAACACAAACATCTCTATGGCTAATATAAGTTCGACTCATTATAACCTAACTAATATCCTTAGACCCGATTTTGGTATACCCAACTATGACTTTGATAACCCAAGCAACAGTGGATTTATGATGCATGACTACCCTCCAGGTCATGCAACTCCTTTTGGAAATATGGGCAGTGTACAACATCTCGTACCTGGCGGGCCCAACCCTCACCATCAGTAAATAGACAAAATAGCATACTGTTAATTTATTATTAACTATTGATTAGTGGTGTTCCAGATGGTCAAAACATGATTAACCCTCGCGACCTTCCTACTCTAGTTCCTATGAATTATTTCTCAGATTATATGAGATGGGTAAATCCAGAGACCCAAATGTCTGAAGATGAGATTTATCAAGCTTACACTCAATACAAAAAAGAGTTCCACTATCGTCAACTAAGAAGCTTCTTCAATCAGCATCGTAACGACAATTGGTTCATGGAAAAATATTGGAATGAAGCCATCAATGATCGCTTGAAGGAAGCTTATCCTAAAAAAGTTCAATTGTTTGATACATTTGTAACCCAACTTCAACAAGGTCGCTTTGATGGATTGTGTTATGATGAGCCACCATCAAGTACCAATGGAACTCAGCAAGATGAAGATAAGGATAATGATTCTGAGTCAAATGTCATATTCATTAAAAGCATTCCTCCTTCAATTTCTCGTCACCAAATTCAGGATTTGTTTTCTAAATTTACTGGCTTCCAACATTTGATGCTTTCAGACCCCAACCCTCTCAAAAAATTTCATCGTCTTGGATGGGTCATTTTTGATCAAGGCATTAATGTGACAAAGCTTTTAGAAAATGAATTGAAAAAATGCTGTATTGATGAGTTTGAATTCCATCTTGCTCCTCATAAGAACAAATCTATTCCCAAACTGACAAATCCTCTTCTTAGCAACCCTACTCGCTTGAGACATGACCTTGCCAAAATTATTAAACTTACTAAAGAGATAGAGCTCTATTTTGCCAAAGTAGAGCAATCCGATACTGAAACTCCTAACCTGTTTAATGGTACAGATCACATTAATCAGCGCATGGAAGTTATTTTGGCTGAAAGGAGTCCCTCCCCTGCTCGCTCTCACGAAGAAGGCAGTCAGACTGATGACGCTCCTATTTTTGAAGTTAAGAAGAGATTAGATCTTCACCTTGCTTACCTTCGCCAAGTATTTCATTATTGCTACTATTGCTCCGCATTATGCGAGACATCTCATGACTTGATTCGCAAATGTTCAACTCAACATTACCGTAGTATAGATACAAAATCTACTTCCTCTACCAAGACTTGGGAATCTTGGATCAAGTCATTTGATCAAAAATTAGATCTTCAAATTAACGGACTCAATTCTCAAGAACTGGAAAATTTTGGCGGTCAAAGTTTAGAAAAGGAGATTGACTTGTATGCATCTTCTCAAGTCCTTGTCATTGAGTCTAACAAATGCCGTTGTAAACTTTGTAACAAACTATTCAAAGGTGCTGAATTTGTTGAAAAGCATGTTAAAACTAAACACAAAGCAGATTTCCAAGAGATCATTGATGAAGTTCAATACTTTAACAACTATATCCGTGATCCCTACCGCGTAACACCACCTTCCAATATAACTACTGTTGGTCCAAATACATTCCCAGGACCTTTTGGTCATCCCAATTTCGCACCCCCCAACGCTGGCATGATGCCGCCTGGCCCACCCGCCCCCATGCTACCTTTTGGGGCTAATCCTGATGGTATGGCACCAACTTTCCCAATGCCTATGCATCCACAGCCTATGGCTTTTCAAACAATGCATCCTAATACAAGATACCGTGGCAATCGTAACTTTAATAATTCTAATAATAAGTCAAACACTTCGACAGTCCGTAATGTTGCCCCTCCTGACCCAAGACGTCAAATGAGATCTTATGTCGACTTGGATGAGCCAGGACCCTCTGCTGATTCAGTTGCACAAAACTAAGCCCAGTCACATTTATTATCAGCTAAACTATTGCTTTAGCAATGCTAATATTCATTTTCATTTAGCAGTATATTATTTGAGTCATATATCAAGACTGTATCCATCAATTAAAGTATATTATATATTGATATTGGAATTTGAATTTCTGAGTGAGTTGCTTTTGCATATTGTTATTTTAATGCCTTATTTTTCTTTTAATACTAATCTTTAAAATATAATATTATAACGTTTGAGCCTTTGAATGTTGAAAGTTCAACTTAATATCGTGTTTTTAAAACTATGGCTTTTACTAGCAATTAAAAAATTCTTTGCCTTTAATATTTACGCTATAAGCAATTGAATATCTTTTGTACAATATTGGTTAATTGTTTAAAAACATTATCATTATTAAATTACAAAAAAATGAAATTTAATGTATGTTTCTTTAAACTAACTATTACTCCAGAATGAAATAACAAATATTTTAGCTTCTAATTTTTCAATAATATTAGTTTCAGAAAAAAATTATATACAAAATAAATAAGAATATATATAGTATTAATATATATAATGTTTTTTATTTAAAATTTAACTTTTGAAAATTTAATATTTAATTTAATTATATGGATTCCTCAATCTTTATATTTTATTAGTTTAATTTAAATTAATTATATATGTAAAGATATTATAAATCAACAATAACTATATTATTATAATCTCAATATATATAAAGATATAAGACTTACTTAGTAATCTTTATTTGGGATAATTTTTGTTTTTTCATTCTTTTAAATTAATAAAGAAATTAATCAAGCTTTTAATAAAGTTATTTAATAAAATGTTTAATATAATTATAATATTATTTCAAAATTAAAGAAATGGGAAATTGTTTAATTTCTGATTTTTGAAACATATTATTAGTTTCAAATAATAAAATATATACAAAATAAATAAAAAAATAGTTCTAAATTATATATATATATATTAGATTTTTTGATTAAAAAATTAACTTTTTAAAATTTAATTTAATTATATTTAAACTAAATAATATTCATCAAAAGTTTTTTATTTTAGTGTATATAATACTTAACTATAAACCCACTAAAATTATTTAAAATTTACCAATAACTTTTGATAATAAAATATTATTTAAATCAACTATATATTATAAAGTAAATTATTTTATAGTTAAAAAAGAAATTATTTAAAACCTCTTAAAATTTAAAAAACTGATTTTTACTATAACTTATTTAAATATTAATAAAGTTAAAAAATATATTAAAAAATATTTGTTTATTTTAGTTAAAAGATTATTAAACATTGTAGTATTAGTTATATAAATATTTTATATATATTAAATTTCAAACTTAATTTAACCAATGAATATATAAAATAAATAACTTAAAAATAACTAAAGATTAAAAAAGTTAGAATAGTTATTATTAAAAAAAACTTATCAAAGTATAGTTAAAAACCAAAGCTTTTATAACAAATCACTATAATTATAAATCTTAAATTTTTTATATAGTCCTTTATTAAAATATAAATTAAGATATTAAGTTAAATCAACCCCTTTTATAAATTTTTTAAATAAACACTTAATTGATAAATAAATGTTAATTATAATAAAATATTATAATAACATATATTATCCTTATTTAATTTTAAAAAAAATTAATTAATAGTAAATTTTATATTATTTTTTAAATAAAATT
>JNEM01016847.1:0-23555 GCA_000697335.1 Conidiobolus incongruus B7586
ATTAAAAATCAAAATATTGTTATATATTAAAAGTTTATATATAATAAAAACATAATATATAAATATATAAATACCTCAAAAATATTAAATATAAATAAATATAAATAAATAACAATATTTTTTAATAATCTTTTAAGATTTATTTTATAATATTAATAAATAGGTTTGTAAAAATTAATATAATTAAATAAATATTTCAAAAATATTATAAATTATATAAAAATAAAAATCAAAATTTGAACCAAATATTTTATTAAAATTGATTTTTATTTTTAATAATCTTATAATAATCAAATTAATTATACTCTAGCCTATAAAAGTGAGTTATAAAATAAAAATCACTTATATATTTACCTGTAACTTAAATAATTCTTAACTAAATTAATTTAAATTAAAATATATAATTAAGGTATATTACTTGATTATAATAGGTTATATTTAATTATATCTAATATATTATTGGTTAATATATCAAATCTTAAATTTTAAATAGGGTGAGTGATAAATTTGTGGGTTTAAGAGTTAAAAGGGTATATAATTTAAAAATTACTTAAATCTTTTTTCTTTTATTAAATTATATATATATATATAAATATTATTATTGTAATTTATTATTTTAAATAATATTAGTATTTAAATGCTTAAATCCCTCTCTAAAAAAATTCATTTATATATTAATCAATTTTACAATAAAGATAAATCAACTTATAAGATTACTAGAATTATTGGTGTTAGTTAGTTTATTATAGCTAGGGCTATTAAAAATTATGGTAAGGATATATCTAAACTTAAATTTAAGTGTGCTAGGATTATAGATAATTATAATAAAAGGTATATTTATAGGTTGGTTAATATAGGTAAGTATAATATTACTATAGAAGTACAGAAAAAATTATAAGATTATGTAGGAATATTTGTTAGTATTAATACTATTATACATACTTTATATTATAATAGATATCACTCATATTTTAAGAAAAAACACCTTTAACTAAAGAAGTCCCATTGTAAAGCTAAACAAGAGTTTAAATGTCACCACTAAAGTTAAAACAAAACTAATTAAAGTAAGGTTATTTAATCTGATGAAACAAAAATATACTTTAGTAAATTTAATAAAAAAGCTAGATGTTTCAAAAAAGACAAAAAACTACTTTATAACCATTATGTTATTTCAACCCAAAAATATAATAATGGGTTAATTATAGTTTAAGGATATATATTATCTTTTAGTATAAGGTATCTTTATAAAGTTAATAGGGGAATTAATATTGAGATATATTAAAATATTCTAAACAATGAATTAAAAAAACTATTGAATAGTATAGGTTAAATAAATTAAATATTATTTTCCAACAAAATAATACCATTTGTTATATTGCTATTTCTATTACCAAATGGGTTAAAAATAATAAATTAACAGTTATAAAGTAACCTCTTTAATTTTTTAACTTTAATTCAATTGAACATTTTTGGGATTAGTTAAAAAAATAGTTAAAGCTTTTTCACCAACAAAAAATTTAAATGAGCTTTAAGAATATGTTTAAGAAGCTTAGTTTAAAATTAATCTTTTTTAATATAAAAAGTTAGTTGACTCTATATCATATAAACTTAAGGAAGTTAGGAAAGCAAAAGATAGATATATTAAATTTTAATTCTTTTTTTATAACCAAAATATACAAATTTATAACTCATCTTAGGTAAAATTTAAACTTTAATATATCAACTAAAAGTTAATATAATTAGATCAAATATATTTAATTATAAATAAATAATATAAGTTTATTATATGTTTTAATTTAAATTAATTTGATTAAGAATTAACAGAGTTATTGATAATAATATATATAATCATAATTTTATGACTCACTTTTACAGGCCAGTGTATATATTTAATTTTATTATTTGATTAATATTATATATTTAATAAAATTAATATTTCCAAATATTTTTTTGAGTTAAAATATTAAAAATTAATATTATTAATTTTTTATAATTTAATTTAATCTATAAAATATTTTAAGATATAAATTCTATAATTTTTTTGTCTTAATTTTATTTAGATTAAAAATATAAAATAATAATTTTAAAATTATAAATTAATTATAAATTTATTAGTAATTAAGTTTATATATGGTTTTAAAATATTTATAAAAATAAATAAATTATTAATATAATAAAAATAAATAATATAATTCTTTGAGCTATTATTTAAATCAATTTGATAATCAAAAGAAATTATAACTTAAATTTTATTATTATTTTTGATTTATTTTAAGGTTTAAAATTTGTATTTATAATGCCAATTATATTATTGAAATGATTAAGTTGACATAAAAACTTATTGTATTATTTATTTAAGTATATTATTCTATATAATAATAACGAAATAATTATCACATTGAATATATTATATTAAATGCTATTTTTAACTTGAAAAAATAATAAAAATATATTTCAAGCATCAAATTTTCAAATATGACATATTTAAAGTAGTTTTTAGGCTATAATTTCTTTCAAAAGAGTTGATCATATAAAATTGACCAATTTATTTTTATTGATTAGCCAATTCAGTTAGAGTGGAAAGTATAAAAAAATACCAAATATTTGAATTTCTAGAATTTTAATCACCTGAGTTGCAAAAAAACCAAAATAATATTAAATTCAAATTCAATATTCTGCTAGAAAGGATACATGATTTTTAATTATTTTTATCTATATTATTGTAATTATTTAATGATTTAAGAAAAGGATTTTATTAATTTTTAAACTTTATTAAATAGTTTGAGCTTTATTAAAATATAATTCAATTAATATAAGGTATTAAAAATATTTAAATCCATATTGCTTATTTTAAATCTTAAATTAATTAAAATTATAGATTTATATAATAAACTTGGATTTACTTTAAAAATGAGTTATTAAATTATGGATCAAACATGAGAAGTTAGGATTAACATGAGATATTAATGCTATTGGTTAAATATTAATGTGATTAAATTATGGATGATATATTACATTTTCTAAAATATCTCATTTTAAAATAAGATATCCGAATCCAAAATATAACAATCCAAATAATCTTCAGCAAAACATAATGTAAATGATATATCATAAAGAGAATTAAGCTTAGTTCAATTTTATATATTAGTAATACTTAATTATTAATCTATATAGTACTTTCGATATTTGAATGATATGATTCATAGTTTTTGATGTATATAATAATTCAATCGAAATACATGTAAAATAAAAAAACTTAGTAATATGAATAGTAATATCATAAGAGTGAATTGTGCGATCGGTTGATTTAGTGAATATTAAAAATAAAACTATTATACATTTTGAATTAATAATATAAAGTTGAAAATAGTATATAAGCATTTGATTTTTTATTCCTGAATTTAAAAATCTTTTCATCTTAGCTTTGAAATATCAAATTAAACTTCAATAATCTTTTATTTTAAAATGCCAAAAATTTGTGAATCTACTGAATACAAGGGTGAATGCAATTGTAATGCTCCTTGCAATTGCTCTGCTAAGAACCAATATTATGGTAACAACTGCAAATGCGAGTCTAAATGCAATTGTGAAGGTTCAAAAACCGTTAGTTGCTGTGGTGGATCAAAGGGAAAGTGCACTTGCGGAGATAACTGTACTTGTTCTTCTAACTGTTGTCGTGAAAGGGATATTGAATGCACCTGTGCTGAGTGTTGTGAATGTCCTTCTCGAACTGATTCATTGATTCAAGGCTCAAAATGCTGTAGCTTTGTAACTGGAACCTGTACTTGCGGTGAGAGCTGTAATTGCGCTAACCAATGTTGCTATGGCGAAGAGATTGGCTGCACTTGCTCCAATGGTTGTCAATGTCCTAGCAGTACTTGTGCTAAATCATTAAGTTTTAAATGTTGTGAAGGTAGAAATGGAAACTGTGCATGTAGTATTATTTGCCAATGCGCTAATAAGTGCTGCATTGGATCGGCTGAAAGTTGCGCTTGTGATTCTAATTGTAAGTGCATTGGAAAGTTGTGCCACCATTAATTTCTTGGTCAAATTGTATTATGATTAATAAAATTATTTGGCTTTATTAAATTCTAAATAATTAAGATTAATTAATACAAAAATCTGCCTATGATATCAGAGATTTCTTATTTAATTCCAATATCATTTAAAATATAAGAAATTTCAGTAATATATATAGTCCTTTTCAAATTAGAAAAATACTTATATTAATTAAATAATTATACACATTATAATATTTGAATATGACTAGAAGTTTTTACTATGCCACCATTTAAAAATTCATCGTAATTATAACCCTAAAAATACTAAACATTAAAGATCAACATTTGAAAAATGTTTAATATGTAAAATTTTATAATCTCAATTTCTTTTAAACATATTTAGTTTAAAATATCAATTACAGAGATTAAATTGTTAAAAAAGAGTTTCAAAGATTAATATAAACTTCAAGCATAAATATAAAAAGTTTAAAGTATTTCTTACCTTTGATTTTATACTTTTAAAGTTACTATAATAAAATTATATATATGTTAAAAAGTTTAAAATAGATAATTTAGTATTTATCAAATGAGATTAAAGTTACACAAAGTGATTAAACAGTATAATTCATTATTTACCATATTGTTATTTAAATATATCAACGGCATTACTAATTCAAAGAAATTTTAAAAAACTAAAAGAACATTATAGAAATGTTCATATAGTTTTTATTAATATTGGATTTTAAATATTTTTTTGATATATAATAAAATTAAGTTTGATAATATTATGATATATTGATAATAACATTTCTATAATATCATCAATATTATCCTTAAAGACATTATATAGTTTCTCTTATCAATTAAATAACATAAGCATTAATTTTAAGATTCTTAATAGAGTATAATATCAAAAATCAATTAATTTTGATAAATAATAATGTTTAATTATAATAATTTTAATAGAATTAATTAGGTTTTATATATTCTTTTAAGTCAAATAATAAATTTATTATTTTTGAACTTAAATACATAGTATTCATGATAAGCTTAATGAAATTAGAGATTAAATAAAATGATAGAACTATTATTTTTGTCAATTAAGTGAAAAACTTTTTAAGGATTATTAGTTTTATTTTAGTTCATTCAATACACTTTGCCTAAAGTTATGATATATCAATAATATAGTATTTTTAAATAAATATTCAAAAAATTAATTTAAATAATTATTATATTTAATTATTAATAATATAATTTAAAAGGTTTAAAAATATTCATTATATAAAGTGTTATATATAAAATGCTTAAATTTAATAATAATGTTATATTAATATCTAATATTATTATCAAATAGAATCATATATATTTTTAATATCAATATTTTAAAATCTTAAAAAATATCAGTATTTATTAAATTATATTTGTTTATATATTTGATTTATTGATAAAATTAATGAAATATATTAAGATTAGTATAATATTATCAAAAATCAAAATGATATTATTTAAAATTTATACCACTATTATATAGTTCAATATCAATAAATATTATATTATCTCAGTAATAGTTATTAATATATATTTTTTAATACTGTATAATATCAAAATTTCGAATTTTTTTAAGAAATATCATTGTATAATTATATTATATGAAATTCAATATTTAGAGGTTAGATTAATAATATTTAAAAGTATGACGAAAATATTTAAAAAATGATTATAATCTTAATATTATATGATACTTAATATAATTACATTATAACTCTATAAAAAAATAATTATTTTGTTAATAATAAATATATTTGAATTTTTTAAGTTAGTTGATATTTTATTAACTCATTTAGTTTGATATTTATATATATAATCTCATGTTATTTGGTTTAATTAATAGTATCTTTGATATATTCGTAAAATATTCAGATATATTATAATAGCATATAACAAAATTTTATTAGTATAAATATTATTATTTTTAATTAATAATGGTTTTTTATTTAATAGTATTAATATTTAATTTATGATATTTAAATTTCTATAGGTAATTTATAAATAGTTAATCTTATAGTTATATTGATAAAAAGTATATCGTATTTTTTACAAAATAATAAAGATATCAAAATTTATTTTATTATGTTATATCAAATAATTGAATAAGTATCTTTAAATGTGTTGTTTAAATAGAGTATTTTAATATATAAATAGAATAATTTATATTAAATCTGTTTTTTATAGGATATTCAAAGTAATAGTTGATTATTAATACTCAAATCGTATTTTTGAAATTGAAAATATAATGTGTATTAATTATATATTACATGATTGATTATATAATATTATATTATAATTTTCACGTTATTTATTTAAATAAATTTTTTTTAATTTCATATAGTTAAATGTAGTGAAATCACAATATTATATATAATGGAAATTGAAAGATTATAAAAACGATATTTATTTCTTTTCAATATATATAAAAATATTATAAAAAATAATTATCAATTTGGATAAATGATAATAATAATTTCAATTATTGTTATATAAAATATTTTTAAATTTTTATTATCATATTAATATTTGCGTATAGAGTCTGGATATTTAATTGTATAGGTTTCAATAACATCTCTTATAAACTACTTAAAACGCAAAAAACGCCCTTTTTCTAAAAAATTATAAAAAATATTTCGTGCAATGTTCTCTGGATTACAATATAAGTAATGGATTTTTTCCTCAATAATCGTCTTGAAATTGAACCGAATAATTTATAAAAAATATTTTGGTAAAAAATTGCTTTGTCATCAATGCAAAGTAGGAACAATAATTTTCTATATATTTGAACTAATTAAAAATACTTATAAATTTTGATACAATTTCCAAAAATGAAAACAGAGTTATTATTATTGTTTAGTCCAAACTTTTCAAACTTTCTTATTACCACCCTACAGTTTGTGTGGATAAATAATTATTGATACCTATAATTAATTCATTTTGATATAAGAAAGATATCAATTATTTGATAATTTAATTATTCTATAAAAATTAAAATAAAATAATATCAATCGTTTTAGCTAATCTATAAGTATTATACTGGAAGACTATCATTCATTAAGTAATATATTTTTAAGTTCAATGAGGAATTTATGCCATTGGTTGAATTAATCCAATTTTGAAAATATATAGTATGTTATATTATAATGAGTGAATTCTGCGATTGGGGGAAATTTTTTATAATAAATTCATCGTAAAGTATAATTGATTATAAATTGAAAATTAACAAAGTATATAAAGACCGGGTTAAACGTTCCTCATATTTAGAATCATTCAGTCTCAAACTATTCAAATAATATCTCAAACTTGGAAGACCTTTAAATTAAAAATGCCTAAAATTTGCCATTGTACTACAAACCAAACTGGATGCAATTGTATCTCTACTTGCAATTGTTCTGCTAAGGATCAAGGTTGTGGAAATAATTGCGAGGCCAAGTGCAATTGCGATGATTCCAAAATTGTTAGTTGCTGTGGTGGATCAAATGGAAAGTGTACTTGTGGTAATGATTGTGTATGCTTTGCGGACTGTTGTCGTGGTGAAGGTACTGAATGTGCTTGTGCCGAGTGTTGTCAATGTCCTTCTCGAATTGGTTCGTTGACTCAAAACAGTAAATGCTGTAGCTTTGGGACTGGGATTTGTACTTGTGATGAGAACTGTAATTGCACCACCAAATGCTGTTATAAAAACCCAACGGTTTGTGGTTGCCCCAACGATTGCAATTGCCCTAGTAACACTTCTACTAAGCCAACTAGTATCAAATGCTGTGGAGGTAAAGATGGTATTTCCAGCTGTGATAATGATTGTCAATGCACCAATAACTGTTGTATTGACTTAACTCAGAAATGCACATGTAGTTCTACTTGTAACTGTGCTGGAAAATTGTTTCAACATTAGTATTCGAGTTAAATTTAAGTATTAATAAATCTATTTTATTCAAATATTTATCGAGTTTGACTAATTTGAAAAATATATAAAAATTATTGACATTAAAATTTAATTTATGGATAATCAGTAATATCATTTAGACTTCTTATATTTAAATATAACTTTTGATTATTTTAATACTAGCGAAATTATTTTATGAATTTTTGAAACTATACTTTAATGGAGCTATATTCATAAACCTAAAATTATTAGTTAATATATTATATAATATGTGAAATCAATAATTATTATCCTCTAATTTCATTTATATATGGTATTTTGAATTCAGATATTTTCATATTAGCTTCAATATTAATTATATTACAATATAATATGGAAAATTGGATGATTTGAAGAAATATATTAGTGATGATAAAAAAACTAACATTACACTTATAATTATTATGATTGGTATATTTTATTATTCAACTTTATAATTTAAAATCGATACATTTTAAATTTTTAATTCAATAATCATTATCAAGGACATTATTTTTCCTAGTATGTAAAAAAACTATCAATAGTAATGATTAAAATTGATGTCAGATCAAATAACCTTATTTTCATAATATTGATCAATACCTATATATTTCTATCTCACCAGAAATACTATTACTTTGGATTTTGAACAATGAGATTTTGTTAAGACGACAAATTAATAAACATATTAATATAAAATATAAAATCAAAACTCTCTTTCATTATAAATAGCTTTTTATCATATTTTTAGTATACTTTTAATGCTTAATCAACAGTTTTTTTAACAACTGAAATTTAATGTTTTATAAATTAATTAAAAATATTTCCGAAAATTTTTTTATAAACCCATTTTTTAATTATTTAAAACAATTATATTCATATGGATTATAATCTCATTAATATACTAAATATGGTAATTCTTTTCAATTTTTTATATAAAGGATTTATTTTATTTTAAACCTTATAAATTCTATAACTATTATTCAAAATAATAAAATTAATAAATATCGATAACTTATAATTATAAAATAAATTAATAATAATACAAAAATAGCTAAGATTGACTTATTTTAATAATTTAATATAAGGTCTATTTTTTTAGTTATATTTTAATAAATTTTATATAAACATTTTTATTTTAATTTTCATCTAAATTTTTATTTTATTTATTTATTAATTAATTCAGGTTTAAATTTATATTTATAATATATAATTATATAATTAATATTAAAATATTTTGATTATCTTTTAATTAAAAAATTAATATTTTTCAATAAATTTTCTAATTAATAAATAATTAAAAAAGTGATAATTTAAATTAAATATTAAAATTTTAATAAATTTTTAATAGTTTCCTTGTTAACTTAAAATAACTTATTTGGTAATAAATAGAAAATATAATAAAACTTGATTTTTATGAGTTATTTCTAAATTTTAAAAGATTATTAAAATCTTATGTTTAAGTTTCTAAAAATACTAAAATAAAAGACTTGTAATAATTATTATCTGACTTAAAATAATTAAATTAAATTAAAATAATTAAAAATCTTTTAATAAAAATAGTATTATAAATAAATATATATAGTATGAAGATATAAATTCTGGTATTTAATTTTTGAGTTTAACTATATTTTTAAAAATCAAAAAATAAAATATTTGTCTTTTTTTCCTAATTGAAAATTGAAAAAAAATCAATAAAGTAATTGATAAAGATCATAATTAATATTTATAAATTAAATTATAATAGGTTTTTAAATTATAATTAATATAATTATATATTGAATTTAAAACTAAATTAAAGGTGAAAAAGGGAAGAATATTAAGTGAAATCTTTTATGGATTGCATTGAAAGTTAATAAACCTAAATTTATTATAACACTATAAATGTTGATAAAGGTATTAACATTGTAAAGGGTATTTGGTCAAATATTGAAAAGTGTATACTTTAAACTTTGAAACTGGGATTGTAAAGTTATTAAGGAAGGATCAATTGAAATTTTGAAAATTGGCTTAGGATCAGGTATAGGATAACGACTGAAGAATATCATCAATTGTTAGTTACCAATTTTAACACAGTGAACTTGACCATCCATCAAATTATAGTCCCAGCCCTGTATTCTTTGCATGATAGAATCGATGTCATCTACAGAGGTAATCCAAGCATCATGAGGAGTAAATGTAACTATTTTCAAGTTAGGGAGACCCTCCAATGTGTTGAATCTCACTGTCTCAAATTTGAAGTTGGATAGAATTAAATATTGATTCCAGGGTATTGCAGTGGGGATCTGATCCATTCCATATATTGGTAATTGAAATGCAATTTGAGTGTGTGGAGATGCGGTAATAAGGATATCATATTTTCAATATTGGTCATATATTTGGGACTATATTCTATATCTAATCGACTCAGGTTGGGACACTGTATGCAAAAATTTTCATAGCCCTGAAGGAATCTAGGGTGAATTTTATCGAATTTTAAGTGTTTGATATTGGGAAGCAAGGGAATGGAAAGCTCATTGAATGTTGTGGTATTGACGAATTCATAATCGAGATTAAGTGATTTTAAATTGGGACTAAGTTGGAGTAATTTCAAGCTTTGATTAGAAATTATTACATAGTTGGTTGAATACTCCTCAAGTTGGGGATTGTTTGCAATGAATTCATTCACCATCGGGACTAAATCGATGTGAGTGTCGTAGTAGCGAAAGTATTGGAGATTGGGTGAAGTTTTTACAGGGATTGGCAAGAAATTGGAGGGATTGGATCTATCGAAGGAGCGACTGTCTAAATAGGTAAAGCTTTGTTGGACGTTGGCATATATCAACTTATTCAAAGTGACTGAGAATTGTAAATCATGGTCCAATTGCGACTGTCTGCTTCGGATTTCGACAATAATGTCTTTTAAACTAAGTGAGGTTAATTGGTTCAATCGATTCATAACTTTACTCAAAACTTCGAGAGGTATAGTTAATTGGAATAAATTTAAAGTTGTAAGATTAGGGAAAGTATTGGGTACTTGATCAAGTATATAATATTCCAAGTTATTGAGTAATGATAACCTTTTAGTCAAATTTTTAAAAGTTTTCATATCTTTTTCAAATCCTGAGATTTTTTGGTTATTAAATTGGCAATATAAAGTGTTATTGGTTACATTCCAAGAATTGGGATAATATCGATTCCCACCGTCAAATTTAAGATCCTTAAATATCAAGTACTTCAATTTCAAACGTATTGACTTATTCAAAGAACTGATTTTGATAAGTTGGCAATTTGTCAAATATTGTGCCAACTCGCTCAAACCGAATACATCGGACCACTGGGGTCGCTTCTTAGGATCTCTTTTCCCCTTGGGATAAATAGGGTCCCAATCCCGATGTTTCAAGTTTAGTAATATATGTCCCCTACTCTTGGAATGAAGGTAGTTTTTCGGCTTACTTTTCTCTACTGCATTGGTTCTCTTACCAATTACAAAATTTTCAAAACTTTCAGTCAAATTTTGACTCATTTGATCAAATATAAATACTTAAGTGTATAGGATTTTAATATATATAAATACATATTATTCAATTGTGGATATTATGGGATCTTGAAAAAAGATTTGTCAAATAATAAGTTAGCATGTAATTGAAACAATGAAAAAATATGAATCAAAGTTAATAATTAATTTTTTTAAATATATTTGGAAATTATATAGTTAAATTTCTTAATTTTAAATTAAAAAAATTTTTATAATAGAACGATAGAGAATATTGAGGTTAAAAGCTATATCTCTATAAATTGAATCCAATTAACTGTGACAAGGTTCTTGAGTTTGCAGAGTTTCCCTATGATTTTGTCAACATTGTAAAACCACCTCAAACACAATTAAATTTTATAGCTTCAGCCAAGTTTATTACACTCATTTTTGAATTAATTTAAAATTATAAATTAGGTTTTAGAGTATATTTTTAAATATAATATATCTATATATTAACTTGTAAAATAAATAGCTTAGTTTGAAATATATTTTATTTTTAATAATTTTTTAAGCATTAAATTTAATTAAATAAATACTGACTTGATTTGATTTTGTTACATTCAATTTATAAATATTAAATGGTATACTTGGAAAATAAAAATTCAGAATATAATTTAAAATTCTGTAAATATTAATTAGAGTGATGTTTGAAAAATAAAAGTGTAAGCATGATTTAATTTCAAGAGAACTAATATTTAATCTTTTTATTTTATATTGTCTGACATAATGGTTTTTTATCTCTCTTTGATCTAATCTAATTATACTGTTAATCAAATTCAAAATAAAATATTCAAAAACTTATAATATACATTTGAGAATCAATATTTATCCTCAATTTTATAGAATATGTTTCTATAAGGCATATATCATTGAAATATTAATGAATTTTTTATATTAGTATTGTCAAAAATCTTAATAAAATTATATTATGAATTATATATGTTAAGAGACTAGTTCTCTAAATTTTTATATATAACTCCATGTTTATATTAATTTCCAAAGTGATTTAAAATTTTAAAATTAATTAAATCATATAAATACCATTAATTGAGTTGATAAACAGGTATCCCTTTTCCCTCTCAACTGTTATTATTTTTTTGATTATTATCGCTATTTCTAAAGTTGAAATTATACTTATTAATACAATATTTTATTGATTATATCTAGTATATCTATATCAACTCAGTTGTTTACAAAGCTTAAATTAACTTTTTTACTGATTTATTCACTTACTAAGTGGACATTAATTTAAGTCTTCTTCGGCATTATATTGGTTTTATCACTAACTACACTCACAATATATAATAAATTAAATATATTTTTAAAGTTTTTAATATTTGAAAGATAAAATAAATTTTGAATTATTTTTTTACAAATATCATATACAATTTTCATGAAACATGTATTATTAATGTTGTCAAATTTTGTGTAATATAATTTCAATTCTTTTAAATTGAGAATAGAATAACTAAAATCCAAACAATGATAATCTTCAAATTGCAGAGTTTATTAAAGTTTTGAAAATTAATTGATATTAGGTGAAAAACTATTAAAATAAGTTTAATCATAGAATAATGAGCTAGTGCTTCAAGTAGGTATCAGGATTGCTATATGCGTTATTCATTAGCGCCAAGCTCTCGAATATCACCAACCTTTCCAAAATCCTCTGAGTACTATCTACGAAACTTTGAATATAGGGTAATTCCAAATTTTTGACATTGGGACACTTTAAAATAAGTTTTTCTATCCAATGAATTTTACAGACTAAGGAAATTGAGATGAGTCAGGGAATTTAAGGTAAATTGTAGCGTTGAAATAATTGAGGAATAGTTGAAATATATTGAATGCTGAGGGAGTTGATATGGATGATCGTGTGAGGATTGGGTTACGTGTGCAAGGTTTACTTCAAGTCGGATTAATTAGGATGTAATGGTTAGTAATCGGTTGAAAATTTGAGTGGATTGACAGTTGTGATCCAAACATTTCAAGCTTTCTAGATTCTTTAAACTATGGAGTGAAAGTTGAAAGTAAAATTCAAATTTCGTCATACATTTGTAACAATTCCGATATACATGTAATGAATCTGTAATATAGTTGAAGCTAATGGTCTTGCAATTGTTGAATTCAAAGTATTTTAGAGATTTAGAGGATTTTTGTTCAGGATTGGGGAACCTGTCTTGCCAAGTGATTATAATAGTGAAAACTGGAATTTACCTAATCTAAGTTGTTCATTCGATTCAATAGGACATTTAAGTGTACTAAAGGTACACTGATATTATGTCAAGCAAGACGTATCAATTTGGCTAATAGCTTTGGAATTTGTAATGGAGTTTGATGACTGAGATGTTTATAAATTAAAGCCTATATGGTGAAATATTCGTATAGTGATAGATTTTTTTTGAGACCTTGAATTTCACTGTTGGTTATTGCATCAGTATTGTTATTATTTTTAGAATTGAATGCATATCCATCTAAGCACAGATATTGCAAGACTATTGGTCTGTATTTAGAGTGTAAATATTGAAAGTTGAACTAATAGAAATATGAAGATTTTTGATAATATATTGATTTAAACATGTCATTTATAATGTGGTTTTTGAATCTGTTATATCCTAATTTTCAGTCTTATAATTTATGAAGTATAGATTGATTATTTGCAAGATGTTACTTTTCATAATAGTTAAGGAAATTGAATAATTTTAAAATTTAGTAAATATTGAAGAAAATCTATATACAGCTAAAATATTCGAGGCTATATAATAAATTCGTATTTTATTGACTTTATCCAAAAGCATATTACAAAAAAACATATTCAGAACTCTTTCACTAGCTTTGCAATGAAAATTTAGAAATATTAAAAGATTTATTAAATTAATCAATTTTATTATTTTTAAATGGCTGATTTACTAAATTTTTCATAGTATAAATTTTAGTTACATAAATATATATCAACTTTCTTTTGATTTAATTTGAAATACTGCTGATTAGTTAAAATATTTCAATAACCAATTATTTAATTAGGTATAACTATTATTACAAATTAAGAATCTATCATATTTTATATATTTATTTATTTTTTACATTATGTTAAACAAATTGATTTAAATATTCAAAATTTTTTAAAACTAAATTGAATACTTTATTTGCAATAAAGTAAAAATTTTTAATTAATATTAATTATAAATTAATTCATTAAGTCATAATTGATTATATTATATAATTAACAAAATAATTTTATAAGATTAATAAATCGATGAATCATAATAGTAATAATAATAGTTATTATTATAAATTTTGATTAATAATTCAATTTTTACAAATTATTTTGATAATATTAAAAAATCAATAATTTAAAAAATCTTTTATAATATTTCAAATCTAAATATTTTAGTTTTAAGTATTTATATTAATTCTATAAGGATGAAAATATTGAGTAAATTTCAATAATTGATAAATTGATCATTTTACTATTATTGTTTATTATGATGATAATGAAGAGAATGTCTAATTGTCAATGAGCAAATAATTTTGAAAATTAAAATTTAATAATATAATTTTTTTGAAAGCAATGAAATATTAATTAAATAATTTAGGAAAAGTGCTATTTAAAAGGTAATAGATTTTATTATGATATAAATATTAATAAATTATTGTGAATTTGTATTAGCTGAAAGTTCTTTCAACTTGATTTCACGATATTCAACTTGGATTAGTGACCTATAAACAATGGGAAGGGGATGAGATGAGATGGGATTGTGGGTCAACTATTTATCTTTCACTTGCCTCTTTTTCATGAGAATTGTGAGGCTGATAAGCGCTACGACTTCGGCAACCAGTAGGAGGGAGTAGAGAATCCAGTAGACTTTCATATTAGATGGAGTGTCGTAGATGAGAAGACCTAGGATAATAGTAATTTGAGCCATGACGAAGAGAAGTCTTCCAGCATACCAGTGCAACTTATCGTACCAGGGCACGGAGGTTCGGTTGGGGTTCCACAAGCGATCAATTACGACACCGAGGATGATTTGAGGTAGTTGAAGGATGACAGTGCAGAGTCCAATGATTCCGTGTGGGCCTGCGAAGTGGTTGCCGCCCTTTGCCAAAATCACGAGGATAAAGCCTGCAAGCACTAGAATGGGTGCAGCAAATCCGAGGAGTGCGACGTGGATGCGGAACCACCAAACGCCTAAAACCTTCTTGAAGGGACCAGCTGCTAAAATACCCAGGAATGGCATAAAGTTCCAGCCGAGGAACATGAGTACACCATGAATTAAATACTTGACACCGTAGCCAGAAGAAGCTGTGGCGCCTCCGGTCTCTCCGGTAGAGTAATCAAGTCTGAATCTACCGAATGTGTCGTGACCATCGATCGAGGATGATGGGGAGGAGCTTCCAGGTTGGGAGTTCGAATAAGCCCAAATCCAGTCAACTGAAGCTTCATTGAAGACTTCCAAGACATTGTCGCCAGTATTCTTGAGACGGCGGAATACGATGATGTTGTTACCATTTTCGACTTTGGATTCGGAGGTTATAATCCTTGAAGCTTGATTCGGGGCTGCATCCGGCTCGAAAGTGCCTCCAGCCACTCTGTCGCTTACTGTGAAAGTGTTATCAGGGTTGCGCCAAGCGATCATCATGGTACTTCCTGTCATCTGCATTCCGGTACCGATGGCAGCCCAACCAGCGGAGGCTGGGAATTGAAATGTGAATTGAACCTCGTTACCGAAATCCTGGAGTGTATAACATATATCTGTCATGGGACAGTTTTGAACGGGACCTCTGACTGCAGCCTCATTTCCTGAGGTGCCAGTCTGCATATTGGGAGTTTTAGGAACTGTGGAATTTTTAGGTGCGCTGCCCGAGGCAGCAAAAGTACTAGATATGAGTAAAGGGAGCCAACGTAAAAACTTCATATCACAAATTCTTAATTTCAATCACTAATGCAACTAACTTTACGAAATGAAAATAATACAAAAAGATTTAAAACTAATAGTAACTAATTTAAAAGGGGAGTAATGAATATTTTAAGTTAAAAAAATTGAAACTTTGAAGTGCTTATATATCCATCGAATACAATATTATTAACTATAAAAAAATTTTAACTTATATTTAATCTAAATAAAATTTAATTCATCTTATCAAAATCAAATAAAAAATCAAAAAATATTATAAAATTTTATTGAATTTCTAGAAATTTACTAATTTTAGAAAGTTTTCAAATATTTTTTAATTATTAAATTAAATTTTAAATTAAAAATTATTTAATAATTTTAATAAATTTATGCATTGGAATTATTTTGATTGGTTTATTAAATTGAATTTGGAAAATTTGAAAAATTTGATTTTTATTAATTTTTATTTAGTCCGAAGATTGATTAGATCTGACGAATGTACAATGAAGTAGCGTAAATAACTGTTACGCGATGCCAAGAAGAATCTAATACACCTGTAATGAGTCCGAGACTGCTTTAACTTGAATAGTTCTAAACAGAAGCCGAATGGATCTTGTAGTATTAAATGATTAATAATTGTTTAGTTCCTTCCTAGTTGGGGAAATCGCGAATGTATTCAAAGATTAAGCAATTATTTTATACATCTTAATCCAATTAAATTAAAAATAATATGTATGATGTTATTTTAGGTTCAACGCGATTGGATCAAATTTGAATTTCCATTGACCTGATATTTACTCATACAAATTATCAAATTACCGGCCAAATCAACATTAAATTCTAACTAAATTAAATTGAAATGAAAGCTTTGCACTACCTCGAACTGCATTAAAGTGGATAACGCCAATACCCAGTAAACTCAATCTAGATTCCTGTTAAGTGATGTCCGATACTTGGATGATAGATAAATTAGTAATCGTTAATTACATGAACATATGAGTTAATTTCCCTTTTTTAATCAAGGTTTACTACCCGAACTTATCTCTTTCCCATTAACTACTGGTCCCTTATGATTGATGATAGATAATCTATATAGAAACATCTCAAAATCATAATCCAATATTTTCAAACATTTTAATAAATTAAAATCTTGGTAGCATATTCTAAACATTTAGTCTATCAAAATACTCAAAAATGAAATCATCAATTAAAGATTTTATTAATCTAATCTTTGAGATAAATTAATAAGCAATACTTATTCACATAGTTTTTAATAGCTATTACCAATTATTAAATAATTGATTAGTATCATTTCTTATTGTTGAGAATTGAGTTTACCTATTAAAAATATTTGATATAATCTCTTCTCCGATGAAATTGCCACGAATTTAATTGCTTTAAATTATATATTATAATTTAACATTCAAGATATTGTCTAGAAATTTTATAATATTAATTATATAATAAATTGAATATAATATTTAATTCTTAGCATAATATATAATTATTAATTAAAAATTTTTTAGTTAGTCATTAATTTCTATAAATTATAGTTTATAAATATTATTGAGTATTATAAAATATAAATTATTAATTAAAATTATTTTTTTATAAATTTATTAAATATTAATACAAATATTTATTATTAATTTAATTATTTTTATTTTTATTATTTAATCTGACTTGCCATTTGAGAAATTGATGAATATTCAATTAAATGATATTATTCAAATATTAGTACAAAAATTAATTAATGGCAAAATTTTAAAATTAAAATTAAATAAAAATATTAATATATGATATTTAAAGATTAATTCACAATACAGAACTATTAATCTCTTTTATTATTAATAACTCTTTGCCATACTTTCAATAAGCTTTTAATATTTACAAAATAGTTTTTTATTTATGATTGAAATTTGATGTTCCATAAACTAATTTAATTTATTTGCAAGGAAAATATTCTTATAAATATATTTTTTAATTACCTAAAATAATTATATAATCATATGGGTTGTAATTTAATAAATATATTAAATATCATAGCTCTTTAATTTTTTATATTAAAAATCTTTTATATTATTACCTTATTATATTTTATAATTTTTATTTTAAATAATAATTATCTTAAATTATAATAAAAACTTTAATTAAAAATTATTTTATTTAAAAAAATATACAACTTACTATAAATTAATTTACCTTTATCAATTAAATAAAAGAACTATATAATATTATAATTTATTATAATAGTTGTTATTTATTTATAAATAAAGTATTTATTTATTGGTATTTATAAAAGGGGTTATTTTAACTTAACCTAAAGTTTTTTTTAAATAAAAGATTTTATAAAAATTATATGCTTTATTATATATAATAACTTAATATAAAAAATATTAATTTTGGTTATATTTTGATAAGCTTTTTTAATTATAATTATTTTAACTTATATTAAACTTAGATATATATAAAATACCTGAATAAATAATATTTAATTACCAAAATAATTATTTAACAAAAATAATAAAATGATTTTTAATATAATTTTTCACTATATTAATATAAGAAAAAATAATAATAGAAATTAATATTAAAAATTTTAAATAATATCCCTCTTAACTTTGAAGAAACAAATTTAATGATAAATGAAAATTTTATATAAAGTATTATTTCTATAAGCTATTTACATATGTTGAATGATTTTAAAGTATTTGTGGTTGAGTTTTATTAAAACTCAAATAAAAGACTTGATGATTGTTATCTTGTTTAAGTATGATTAAATTCAACAGTTAATTTTTAAATAAAAATATTTTAATAAAAGAATAATTATAAATACATATATATTGTTTGAAAATATTAATCATCTTATTTATTTTTTTATACTATTCATTTGGTAAAATTAACGATATATTTGAAAAATCTGAAAATTCAAAAATATGACAATTTTTTTTCTAAATAGTAAATTTCTTTTTTTTAGAACAAAAACCAATATAAAATTTATAATATTATTTACATATAATTTTATTAAATAAATGAATAATTATAATTTATGATTGTTTAGCTTTTTTAGCTATAAAATTAATTAATACAAGTCCTAATATCTCTAAAAATAGTAGGATGCCAAATAGGATCCATATTGGGTTCATATAACTACTCTTATCATATACATAAAACCCTAATGATATATTGATTTGCGCCAAGATGAACAGAATGCGACCAGTATACCAATGCAATCTATCGTACCAAGGGACCTCCTTGCGATTGGGATTATAGAGACGATCGATGACAATACCGCTAGCAATTTGCAGGAATTGAAGGATGAAGACTACGAGGCCGAGAATTTCGTGTACGCTTTGGAAGTGGTGATTCCCATTCTTGATAACGATAATTACGAACCCGGCGATAGTTAGGATTGGTGCAAGAATTGCCATCATAATAATATGAATGCGGAACCACCACACTCCCAGCATGCTTTTCATGGGGCCCGCAGCCAAGATACCCAGGTATGGTATCAAGTTCCACCCCAGGAAAAATAGAACACCGTGCACTAGGTACATATTAACTTTTTTGGCAGGTGGTGGAGTTTGTGAAGAGCTTGATGAAGCTGAAGGATTATTATTATTGGAAGTTAAAGCTAGGTTCAGATTGAGGTTAATTGTTCCAAACCCATCATGGTACTTGATAGTTGCATTGACAGCGGAAGACGCCGGTTTTGAATTCGAGTAGGCAAAGATCCAATCCTGCATATCGTTAGTAATCACCACTTCTTGAGGATTTCCAGTGTTTTTGAGTCTTCTAAATATGATATACATCGTATTACCCTCAACTTTGGACTGTGACATGAGTTTTGACGATTGATTATTCAAAGCAACAGGTTGTGAATGTCCCGTGGCAATACGATCACTCAATGTGACAGTATTGTCCAAATTTTTCCAAGCGACAATAATATTGGAATCCTTCATTTCCTTACCAGTGCCAATGGCCACCCATCCTACAGTTACAGGACACTGGATAGTGAACTCGACCTCTGTGTCGAAGTCCTGTACCGAGTAGCAGATCTCATTCCTTGGGCATGTCTTCGACACCTGAGACACCGGCATCTGGACACTACCCAACACAGCAGCATTCATTGCGGTGTTCAAACTTCCTTTAACACAACTAACCACTTTAAAAAATAGTACACTTGCCAATATTCCCAATTTCATAATTTCCCAATTATCATTCTAAACTAAAAATTTAGAACTAAAAGATAAAAATAAGAGTATTTAAATTAATAAATTCAAAAAGATTATCACTTTGGAAATTTAATTATTATTTACAAGATCACCAAATTTTAATTTAAGTTTGTTTTGATTTTTATGAAGATCCCAATAATTTCTTTCATATTCTTGGAGTTGAATTTGGTACTTATTTAGTAATCAAGTAATTAATTAGTTAATTTTATTGTTTTTTATCAAAATATTAGAATAATAGAAGAATTGAAGGGAAAATTTAAATAAAAAAAGAAAGTTTTCTGATTAATATAAATTAAAATTTAAAGTTTAAATAGTTATATTATTTTGTATATCATATTGAGTACTATTTTTATATGATATATTTCGAACCTCAAATTTAATTAACTAGGTTCAAATTTTCATATTTATATTTAGATCTCAAATATGACTTAAATAATTATTAATATACCGACTTTTAATTATTAAATTTTACTCATCTTTTGTATAAAACTAACAAGTTAATCAAATACTGTATTCAATTTGTTATAACTTCAATCAATAATAAATATTTGATATACTACACTCTGTATTTATATGCCTCAATTCCGTTATATTATTTATCAAGTAGTTATGATTAGTACTGAAAATATACTAGTCTGCTTCCAGGTAAAAACCTTATTTTAAAAAATTTTAAATTCAGAGTATAAAGAGATACAAGTTTGAATTAAAATTTATTTATTTAATTAATATTTTGATTTGATAAAAAGATTAATATTAATTGTTTAGTTTAATCAATTCTTATTGAAAAATTACTATGAAATTATTTAATTTATGGAAACGGTATAAAGCTATTCATCAAATTATTAATAACAAATAAAAAAATGATATATGATATTATTGGATATTTGTTATTATAATGTTCTGATTACTTTAAAAAATTTTAAGGTGTATTCTATTAGGTTATTTTATAATTTTGAAATTTGTTAGTTATTATGACCTCAAAATAAGATTAATATATAATTTTTTGCCAAGTTTTTAAAATCATTATTTTTTTTATTATTAATAAAAAACATTTTCCAAATTGGGAAAAATAAATCATATGGGATTTTAAATCATAATGATGTAATTTATTGAATAAATTCTTATATTGATTTTAATTTAAAAAGTATTATTACTGCTTTTGGAATCTTCACAAAGTTGAATTTATTTAGGATAGAGTAGTACTTAAAAGTAAATATGAATAAATTTTTTAAACCAACTATTATCACTATTAAATTCTGGTTTTATTTGATAATAAATAATTTTTGAAGTTTAAATTAAAATTTCAAATCAAATTATTTTTAAAAAATATAATATTTAAAACAAGGTTGGTTATATTTTTATTATATTAATAATCAAAAGGGTCAATAAGCCAGCAAAGTATTAAAAATTAATCAATTGTTAAAAATAAATTAATGTGCAATTTTAAATCAATTTTAAATAAAATTTTAATTTTATAATAACCCAAATTAATTATTAATATAGAAATTAAATAATGGTACAATTTTAAGATTAAAATTAAATAAATAAATTAATAAATAATATATAAAAATTAATGAATAATATAAAATTAATAGCCTCTTTTATTATTAATAACTTTTTTCTATACTTTTTGTAAGCTTCTAATATCTAAAATATAATTCTTTTTATTAAGGATTAAAATTTAATATTTCACAAACTAATTTAATTTGTTTGCAAGAATTTTTTTTCCTGTAAGCTGTTTTTTTAATTATCTAAAACAATTATAATTATATAGGTTATAATCAAGTAAATATACTAGATGTGATAACTCCCTTTAATTTTTTTATATAAAAAATCTTTTATAGCTTTAGCTTTATATATTTTATAATTATTATGTAAAATTATAGGTGTCTTTAATTTATATTAAGAATATTATTTAGAAATTGTTTTATTTAAAAAGATAATATATAATTTACTATTAATTAATTTTCCTTCAGGTATTAAATAAAAAAACTATATACTATAATAATCTATTACAATAATTAATATTTGCTTATATTTAAAGTATTTATTTATTGGAATTTATAAAAAAGATTAATTTAGCTTAACCCAACATTTTGTTTTATTTTTAAGTAAAGGATTATATAAAAAAATTTAAGATTCATTAATTATAAGTATTTACTATAATAACCTTTGTTTTTATTTATATCTTAATAAGTTTAGTTTAGCTATAGCTATTTTAATTTTTTTTAAGCTTTTGTTAAATTATAAGATATCTATTTTATATTTTTATTAATTAATTTAAGTTTAAACTTAAGTAAATATAACATGCTTATATAATTAATATTAAATTACTTTGATAATTCTCTAACAAAAATAAAAAAATATTTCTTAATATATTTTTTTACTTTATTAGTAAATAAAAAGATAATAGTAAAAATTAATCTTTTAGATTTTAGTAAATTTTAAATAATATCCTTTTTAGCTTAAAAATCATAAATTTAATGATATATGGTAGTTTTAAATAAAACACCTTTTTTATAAGCTATTTAAAAGTTTTAAATAATTTTAGAGGGTTTATAGTTAAGTTATAAAGATATAAAAATAAAAGCCTTTTAATAATTGTAATCTAATTTAAATATAATTAAATTTAAGTATAAATTTTAAAATCAAAAAATTTTAATAAAAAAATAATTAAAATTGAATATATATATATATAGTTTGAAAATATTTATTATCTTATATATTTTATATATATAAAATCTTTCAAAATATATAATATGTTTAAAAGATCAGAAATTAAAAAATTTCCTAATTTTTAATTTCCATACTAATATTAAATAACTTATTATTAAAAACTAAAATATAAAACAAAACATAAATTATACAAAATATAATGATAAAAATTAATAATATTAAATTAACATATTTAAATAATAGTATAATCAAAATATAATGCAAATTAATATATTAAAATTTTAA
>JNEM01016848.1:0-29252 GCA_000697335.1 Conidiobolus incongruus B7586
TATTAATTATTATAATAGATTATAATAACATATGCTATTTATATTTAGTTTTTAAAAGAAAATAATTAATAGTAAACCTTATAATATTTTTTTAAATAAAATTATTTCTAATTAATATTTTTAATATAATTTAAAAAAGTATATTATTTTACATAATAATTATAAAAAATATAAAATTAAAGTTATTAATAACTTTAATCAAAAATAACTAGAAAAAACTACTATATTTAATATATTCTTTAGATTATAACTTATATAATTATAATTATTTAAGCAATTAAAAAATTACCTAATGAGAAAGAAAATTTTTATAAAAAATTTAATTGGTTTATAAAACATCAAATTTTAATCTTTAATAAAAAGAATTATTTTTTAAGTGTTAGAACTTTGTTAAAAATATAGCAAAAATTTATTAAAAATAAAAAAAAATTATTAATTTTATACTATATTTATTTTTATATTTTATAAATTAAAATGTTTATTTTTTTTCAATCACAAAAAATTCCCATTATTTAAATTATACAGTAATATTAACTTAATAAACAAGATCAGATTTAGCTGAATCCTTATAAATCATTTTCCTAATCCTATAACCTTATTTCTAACAATATAATTAAAAACACTACCTTGTTTCAGTAAAATTACATAATTTTCATCTAAACTTTACAACTTTTGAATTGCCAAAACTAGTGATTGAACATTTCTGGATATTCTTTGCTTAAAAGATAAATGTCAGTTTGCTTAAAAAATGCTGAATCTATATCCATACCATACACATCTACATTGCTAATTACACAGCCATACATATATTTTCTTGTATAGCTGTAAATCAATATACCCCATATAACTGGACTATGTGCCTGTGTTATTAATTTCTTTCCCTGTGCAAGTATGCAGTTTTGACTAGAATAGTACACAATCGTGTTTTTAGATACTGGCTTCGAATTCATCTCGTGACCTTTTATCGACAATAATGGCTGAGAGGGTCTCATATCTACGTTGTGCAAGCTTTCCAGACAATGCATTCATCATTAATTTGCAAATTTCTCGTAATGCAGCACTGTACCTATGACTCCTTGTTTTCTTTCATCACATTTCGTTGCTTCATCATGCCTTTAAGATTATCAAAATACTGTTGGAATAAGTTTTTACGAGACTTTTCTCAGTAATATCCGCTGTGGATTTGTACATCAGCATAGTATTTTCTTAAGCATTCGATATCAACAGAATTGGACACACACTATATATCTCATTCATATACCCAATCTAGTCTGTATTCATTGTTTATGTTTCTTATCAAAGGTAAAATGCTCACTAAAGGTTATTTGCGTATGGTAGCTGTATACTCACCAATCTTGTTACAAACGTATTTTTGTGCTGCTACAGGTTGTTCAATATAGTCTTCGTTATTAAGCATGACGTATGGATACAATGATGTAACGTCAATACTGCCAATGTTTGTATATACTCCTTTCTTCAGCTATGTACGACCACCTATAATACATTTTCGTACAAAATCATCAATAGCACGATCTTTAATGTTTGAAATATTGATTGTTTCGGGTAATGTTTTCTTAAATACATTGTAAGTCATACCAGCTATTGTGCTTTGGCTCTTAATCGCCTTTCCAGTTAATAACTCAATAGCATTACGTGTCTTAAAAAATAGTTCAGCCAGAACCTCACAGTCACGTAGCACATATTAATATGTTGTTTGTTGATTTCTAAAAATTCACTCAATATTCCTTCATTGCGATGTTATTGGACTTCAGCCCGATCGAATGACAGTTTATTCATTTCATACTTAAAGCTATCGCAAGTTCAGGTTAATAAACAACATACAATTCTACACAGATCTCTTACGATAAATCCATTGAACATGAAGCTGAGAATGGTGTTTTCAGCAATCGAGACTACAGTTGGCTTTAATCCATTCTGAATAATAGAATCCAACATCATAAAATTATCAAATCTTGAGTTACCGCGACCAATAAGATAAGACTTGTTATCCACACGTTCTTTAGTGAGATTCTTAAGAATGGAATTATTACCAATTTCGCACCACTTTGTTAACACATTTCCTTCAGTGTCACACTTAACAAGCGCAAATGTACATATCTCCAGCTCCATAGTCTTTGGGCTGTATGTTGTTTCGTAATCAGAGAAGTAATGCATAGTGGTGTCATCGCTATATTGAGTATCATCTATCATCTTTACTTGAGATTCTATTGGTTTGACATTTCTCTTTGTCTTGGTAACAACATTGTAGTGTTCATCTTTCACAACAACAGTTTTAAAGTCTCTGCACTTTAACGTAGGAGTCTTACAGATGGCACATTCACTCAATCTTGAAGATGTAGCTCCATATCTATGATTTATATGTTTAAGTAACTTAGCGTTTTGTACTATCTTAACTTTCGTATCAAATATTTCCTCAAGTTACTTTATATGAGAAATGCCCAACTTGATACCAAATGGAATGCCAAGCTGTTTGCGAATATAATCATTATGGATCTCTAAATATTTGTAGGAAATACACTTGAAGTATCCAATCAAGCAGCTGTTGTCATCAGAATCCAAGCCCATTGTTTCATAGTACAAGTAAGTGTTCTTATCACAACCGCCTGCAACTGATTGATGCGCAATCAAATCAAACACGTGTATGGAGAGCGTAGAAGAGAGCATGAAACATAATTCATCATCAGACCCGTGGTAATATTGAGGACCCCACATATGCAGACCAATATCAATATGCCTAACACACTTTTCCGAACCTAATCAATGTACATTACGATTGGTGAAAGATATCTAGCGAATGAGTTCTTGGTCAACATAATGAAGTGTGACATTGAGGATGTTATCCTCTTCGGATATCACAGAATTAATAATGTTTGCAAATTTAGAGTGATTAGGTGGTTGCCAGTCATCAAGCAATTCATAACGAAACTGAGTAATTCCAGCAATGCACGTGATTTCATAAGACCGATACATTGAAACATTAGGAGGGCGCACACTGATTTCAGACGAAAAATACATATTCCCAGCATTTTGTTGATAAAAGCTTCTGCATGAATAATAAGCGAATTACGCTCTTCGATAGAGACATTTCCATAGTTTTCTTTAAGTTTATTTTAGCTACTTTTAATTATATTCATTAATTCACTTTATAAAATAACTAATATCAATCAATTACCCTTTTTTACTTATCTAAAGCCACGCCAATTGTTTTAAATATACATAACTAAAAGACAACAGTTTAGTACATTTAAAATTATCGACATAATGATAGGTGGAAATAGATTTTTAGCATGGGCACCATGTGCACTCGAAGTGCAGAATTTGTACTCCGACAGACCTTATGATGCCTATGACTATGAGAATAAGGTGTTTAAACTTCCGGCACCTTTGGAGCAGCCTTCAGGCGGAACTTGAACTTTGACTGCGACATAAGTTCCAATGAAGCAGTATGACATATTAATACATATTTGGAGGTTTATGTTGTATTAAGAAATCAGTAGATATGTTTCCATCCGAAAATAATGCAAATGATATCTTGGCAGAACATGAATCACTTAGCTCAATTCCATTATCAATTATTTTGTTTAAGAACAAAAGCACTTTGATCGGGTTATGTGGACAGTTGTGATAAAACTTATATTCTCTACCTCTCTCGATGTATGTCGATATGTGGCCATTCTCAACATCGTGCTATAGTGAGAATTCACTACTTTCACAAAAGTTGTCTAGAATATGGTTTAAACATCCAAATGGGGAGAAGGACATTCTTAGATAGAATAAGATTTTAACAAATAAGCATACCTTAGAACCAAAATAGAAGGATAGGTTTTGGTTTGGAACATCCAGGAAGTGTTTATTGTTTAGATCGCAGACTATGGCATGATACATCGAGAGGGTTGAAGAACAAACATTGCTAATATCTATTTTAGATTATTTGTAAAATCAATTACACTAGTCACGCTTGAAGTGAAAGAGATGTCCGCGGGTCTTGAATGAATATACTGAAAAGGTAACTGCTGCTGCTAACACTGCAATAAAACTTATTGTTGCAGGGATATAAAACTGCGTGGGTTTATGCCATATTATTGTAAGCACAAATTGAGCAAGATCAAACACGTTGGCTAGAGCATATTGACAGCCAAAAATCACCCCAATTCTATCAGATGAAACTTTTTCTTGCATAATTTGAGTTTGAGATAGATCGAAGCCCCATAAGCCCAATCTTGATAAAGAAATGCCAGTGATCATTAATGCGTAGTTTGTACTTGACGCAGGGCTATAAAAAGCAATAATAACAATAGACAAAGACAATACCAGCAACCATATAAAATGCAAGCCAGTTCTAGTTACGCCAAAGCGTCTGACATAGATAGGCTGGATGAAAGTGGAAAGCATGCCCATAACAACAGCCATCGATCTAATTAGTGCAATAAACGTGTCGCTATACCCATGCCATTTAAAGTACGAAATCATTGACCCTGAAAAGCTAAGTACAGTAAGGTATAGCATAGATGAGGACAATGAGGCCATAAATGTGTCGTCTTCAACGTACATCACCAGCTTTGTATATGTGCTACGTAGATTTACAGACTGTGGCACTACTTTGGGCATGTGCAGATCATCATTGCTATGGTATACAGACTTTAATAATACTAATTCCATAACAAGTCCGATGGTATTAAAAGCAGCAATGAAATATATACATGCATCCTTGTTTTTATCTATAACGAAGCCAACAAATATAGGCGCAGCCACCTTGCTTATCAGATCTATTCTTCTAATGATAGAGTTTGTCGAAACAAGCTTGTTCTGATCGCGTTTGCAAATAACCACAACCCAGTCCTTTTCAATGGATATAGTATTGACATTTGAGGCAAGTCTAGATATGGATGTAAAAATTATAATTAGCATCAATCTATTATATGAAAGCCTGTCCAATGTAAGCAACACACTACTACTGAATACCATAATTTTCTGGATTACTATAGCTATGGTGACTACTTCCATCCTACCATGTTTATCTATGAGACTGCATGCATAACTGTTGAAGACAATCCCAGTAAATGTTACTAAAAACCCAAATACTGATGGCGGGGTTAGATCTGCTTCAAAGCTTTCCATTATCAATATATACGACAAAAACTCATACATTCTTTCATCCCATGTATTAAATAATCTTGAAATACAAATTTTCATACTATCCATATTTGTGTTATTAAAAAATTTAAATTAGCTTTATTTTAGTTCTTTATTATGATAATATGTATTTGAATAATTTCCCAAGTTCCCATAAATCTCCCAAAATCATAGTAATATGAAAATTTAATGAATTCTATTGGACAAAATATTATAATACACAATTTAATCCTTGTAATTTTATAGTTTTGATTTTATCAATAGTGCCTTCGTGTCAGTGACTCGTAAGCTAATAATAATTTATGATATTTTTTACAGATAATCCAACATATTGGTTAGATGATAATCAAAGAGAAAAAGATAGAGAAAGAACTGCCGCTGCCCTAAGAAAAACCCTAAAACTGGCAAAAATGATGGCCAATTCTTAAAGAATAAAATGGAAAAGTAAGTTTTTATTCTACCAAATTTTACTATATATTAATTTTTAATTCATCTACTGATGCTGCTATTATGAGAGATAAACATCAAGTAAGTCTTATTTTTATTTTTATTCTTAAAATTCTAAATTTAATTTTATAGAAAGCTATGGAAAAAGTTACCTCTTTGTCTACAGGGGGTGATAAAAATTGACCCAAATTTTTCTTTTTCTACTTCCCTATCTCCTTTCTTCTATATAAATATATCCTTTTTCTTAATATTTATTCTAATCACATATTATTTTTGTTATAGTTATAAATCGTAATTAATTTAATGGTAACTGAATTAATTGATGTATCTATTGTACAAAATTTAATGAAATACCTCCAAATTCATTTCAATATAACTATATTTTATCTCGATTATTGTACTTAATCATTTATATTATATTATTCAGAATTACACTAATCAAATCATCATAATATACATTTAATATAAATTTAAATTGCAAAAAATTTCAAATAAAAATATTTCAAAATTTCCAATTAAATCTAATTCCTTTTTCACTTTAAGAATAAACTAATTTAAACAATAATACTATTAGACATTTCAAATGCTTGATTTAATTTAAATATTTAGTGAATATATTTTTATTTATAGAATAATACTTGAATGTTTTTGGAAGATTTAAGGATAATTTTAAATATCAAACACAGAGATATACTCATCAAAAGATACAGAAAATTTTAATTTTTTCTTGAAAATAAGCTGAACGGTGTTAGAGAATTGATCAATCATTTACTATTAAAAACTTTACAATTATTAATCTAGATATAAGGTCGTATATATTGGGACAAAATATATGTTACTTCTTTGACTGTTAACGTTTAAATCAAAATATTAGAGTTATAATTACATATAAATAACTTCACTAAATAAAAATATTGATAAATTTTATTAAATATTTAGCTCATTGATTTATTAGCAATTTGACTGAGTATCAGTTTTTTAAAATGGCTATTATTCGAAATGTCACTTGATATAAATATATCTTTGATATATTTCAATTTTTTTAAATAATTGTAAAGTTTATTAAAAATTAAATTGAATATAATGAAAAGATATTAGGATTGAGTATAAAATACTATAGTTGCTATTTATTACCTATTATTTTACTATTAAATCAAACATAAAGTATTTATATTTAATATTAAAAATCTGCGAAGTTTTTGTTCTAGTTTTGTTGAATATACAATATTGTAAATACTTTAAGGCAATTATTAATATTGATTCCAATAACTTTAAATAGTTCTTAGTATTATTGATTTATTGTATTTCTAAATCCATAGTATTAGTTTTATTATTTAAATCGTAGTTATTCTGTAATGATAGATACCAAAAATTGCAATATATGTTTGACTTTAAAGTCCATGGTCATATATCAATATTATATATATATATATAATTTATAATATAAGATCATTGTTTTATTTAATAATAAAGACTTAAATTTATTTGGTTTAATGTAACCTTCATAAGTTTTTAAAAACAGTCTCACAAATTGTTATTGTTCTAAACAATTGAACCAATCATTGAGCTAGTGTGATCTATTTTTTGCCTTATTTTGGATATTCAATTTGACATAGTTCTTAAATGAAATTTAAGAGAATATCAATTGAATCTCTTAATTCCTAAAAATGAAATTTAGGGCCAAATTTAACACATTCCTCACAATCTCACTTATATTTGTTTATTAAGGCTCTTAGCCTATAAAGTTATCAAGCAATGTTATTAGTTAAAGTAATAGTAAATCACTATTTTTGAAAGTGGTGAATTTCATATTAAAAAATTTTTGAAAAACCGTGATTTCGAATACAGAAAGGAGAGAGATGGCTTAATCTCTAGAGTTGGAATATTACTATTAATATTAATATAATTATATCTGATTTTTAGCAACTTTATTATTTTTCTTTGAAATGACAGTCAGTCAATCAATAGTTGGTTTAGTACTCTTGCCACTGGCTCAATGTTATGTCCTTGAACGAAGATCGACAACCACAACTTCATCATATCCTGTGAGCACCTCGAGTAACTGGGGTGTTACCATACAAACTGTGAATATTAATTCGGGAATTTCAAGCTATGACAGCTGGAAATATATATCAACCAACGCCAATTTCGGTAATAATCGGACCATTTATGGATCAACGTCTCAAAGAACTACAACTACCACCGGTGGATTCAACTCCAATTAAGGAAGTTCTAATCAATTTTCTGGCACTACAGGTTTTAATAATCCTCTAACTTATACTTCTGGACAGATGAGTGTCAATGGTGGTTCAGTAACCAACCAAAGTGCTACTGGAAATTATGGATCGACTGTAACAAGTTACTCGCAAACTACTAGCTTGCTGGCTCCAATTGCTCAAACCAGCAAGTTGCTTAAGGAGGTGTATCCAACATGTATCCTCAATTCCAATCTTACACAGACATTCAGGGAGCCTCTTAGGGTGATATTCCACCCAATTATTTCACCTACCCTTTCCCTTAAACGAACAATACCTTTTTCTTCTAATTAAACTGACATTACCATGAATGGTATTTATTATATAATTAACGATTAAGATTATATAAAAATTTGAATAATATCGGCTTCATAAATATACCAACTATATTAATTTATAATATATGAACTTTAATTTCTATTAACTAGTGAATATACCTTTCACTTTAGATATGTTTAAGTGAATCTGATCAAACTATTTAAATTTCAATATTCTGGTAAACATTTTTAACATCGGCCAGTATCAACGATTTTTATTCAATTTACTTTCTGGATAAAAATTTTGATTACAAGTCCTTCAATATTATAAAACTGTATTTCATTGTATAATGTTTATGATTATTCACAAATTTCAAAGTTAGCTATTAATTGAACAACTGAAGCTGATCTAGATCTTTTATAATTTTAACTTTTTCAAATGGTTCTAATTGTATGGTTGGTTCAAAAAATTATATAAAAATATGCGTTTGACTTATTTATCTGTTTATATTTTAAATATTTATTTATATGAATCTAGAATGGGTTTTGAATTGTAAAAATATTAAAGCCTCAATATAAAAATGTTTCTTGAATTTTTTACATAAAAGATTTGTGGATTTTATTCAATATATTGATTGAAATATAA
The DNA here is from genome assembly GCA_000697335.1 of Conidiobolus incongruus B7586. Taxonomy (NCBI): domain Eukaryota; kingdom Fungi; phylum Entomophthoromycota; class Entomophthoromycetes; order Entomophthorales; family Conidiobolaceae; genus Conidiobolus; species Conidiobolus incongruus. The sequence continues at coordinate 8,760 of JNEM01016848.1, forward strand.
ATAATTTTTAAAAATACATATATTTAGCTATTAAATCCAGAATTATTTTATATTATAATTTTGAATATATTATAGGGTTAATGTAGAAAAATTGTTTTAATATAAATAATATAAAAAATCTTTATTTATTTAATAATGGATCTTATATTTATATGTAAAAAATAATGAGGGTTTAAAAAAATATAAAATAAGATAAAATAAAATAAGTAAATATAATTAACAATATTATAGTCATAATAAATTAATCCAATTTATGATAGAATAGCTATAATTTTGTGATAATTATGACAAGTTATTATAATATTATTTAATATAAGATTATATTTAGTATATAAAATAAAAGTCCCTAAAATAAGTTAAAATCAATAAAATAATTAGTATAAAATAAGAAAATATAAAAAAATATATTATAATAGTTTACTCAATTAATTTAATTATTCCTTGAAAGATTTAATAAATTATAAACCTATTTTCTTATTATCAAAGTACTTTATAATAAGATATTTATATAATAATATTGTTTTGTTATTTTTTCTTCCTTATAACTTTAAAGAAATTCCTTTTTTAAAATCTTTATAGGTATTTACAATGATATTTAATATTATTATTTAATATACATTCACCTATAAAAATAAGTTATAAAATTATGATTATAAAAATTTTTATCAATAATTTTGTTAATTCTTAATTAAATCAATTTAAATTAAAATATATAATAGACTTTTATTATTTATTTATAATTAAATATATTTGATTAAATTTTATTAATTTTTAGTTAATATACTAAAATTTAAATTTTACCTAAAGTGAGTTATAAATTTATATATTTTGGTTATAAAAAAATTAAAACTTAATATATTTATCTTTTGTTTTTTTAATTTCTTTAAGTTTATATGGTATAAAGTTAATTAACTTTTTATATTAAGAAGGATTAATTTTATTCTAAGCTTTGTAAATTTATTTTTAAAGTTTATTTAAATTTTTGCTAATAGGAAAGCTTTAATTATTTTTTTAATTAAGTTTAATAGTGTTTAATTAGATTAAGATTAAAAGATTAAAGAAATCACTTCATAACTATTATTTTATTTTTCTTTAAATTATTTAGTAATAAAAATAATTATAAAATAAAAAATATTATCTTGTTGAAATATAATATCTATTTATTTAACTTATATTATTCAGTAGTTTTTTTTAATTTATTATTAGTATGGAAATTAAAAAATTTGCCATTTTTTAATTTCTGATCTTTCAAACATATTATACATTTTGAAAGATTATATATATATATAATATATAGGAAAATAAATATTTTCAAACAATATATATATATTCAATTTTAATTATTTTTTTTATTAAAATATTTTGATTTTAAAATTTACACTTAAATTTAATTATGCTTAAACCAGATTGTGATTATCAAAAGGCTTTTATTTTTGTATTTTTAAAACTTAACCATAAACCCTTTAAAATCATCTAAAACTTACAAACAGCTTATAGAGATGGTGCTTTATCTAAAACTACCATATATTGCTGGATTTGTGATTTTAAAGCTGGAAGGGACACTATTCAAAATTTACCAAAATCTAGAAGATTAATTTCTATTGTCACTCTTTCACTTACCAATAAAGTAAAAAAATATATTAAGAAATACCTTTTTATTTCTGCTAGAGAACTATCAAAGCAATTTAATATTAATTATACAAGCATGTTATATTTACTTAAGTTTAAACTTAGATTAATTAATAAAAATGTAAAATGGATATCTTATAATTTAATAGAAACCCAAAAGAAAATTAGAGTAGCTATAGCTAAACTAAACTTATTAAGGTATAACCAAAAACAAAGGTTTTTACAGTGAATACTTACAATTAATGAATCTTAGATTCCTTTATATAATCCTTTACCTAAAAATAAAACAAGATGTTGGGTTAAGCTAAATCAATCCCCTCCACAAATTCCAATGAATAAGCACTTTAAATATAAATAAATGTTAATTTTTGTAATAGATTATAATGGTATATAGTCTTCTTATATAATACCTCAAGGAAAATCAATCAATAGTAAGTTATATATTACTTTTTTAAATAAAACAATTTCTAAATGGTGTTCTCAATATAAATTAAAGACACCTATTATTTTGCATGATAATTGTAAAATACATAAAGCTAAAGCTATAAAAGATTTTTTATATAAAAAAAATTGGAGGGAGTTACCACATCTAGTATATTCACTTGATTATAATCCATGTGATTATAATTGTTTTAGACAATTAAAAAAACAGCTTGCAGGAAAAAAAATTCCTGCAAACAAATTAAATTGGTTTGTGAAATATTAAATTTCAGTCTTTAATAAAAAAAACTGTTTTTTAGGTATTAGAAGCTTACCAAAGGTATAGAAAAGAGTTATTAATAATAAAAGAGGCTATTAATTTTATATTATTCATTAATTATTATATATATTATTTATTAATTTATTTGTTTAATTTTAATTTTAAAATTATGCTATTATTTAATTTTTGCACTAATATTTAAAATATTTTAATATATTTCAATATTAATTCCTTTATTAACTTTACTAAAATACCTTATATTAGAAGATAACATATATTTTTAAATTATAATTAACCTATCATTATATTTTTTGGTTAAAATTATATAATGGTTATAAAATAATTTTTTATCTTTTTAAGATATTTAACCTTTTTATTAAATTTACTAAAATATATTTTTGCTTTATTAAATAAAATAACCTTATTTTAATTAGTTTTAGTTTGATTTTAATAATGATATTTAAACCTTTACCTAACTTTAAAATGGGATTTTTTTAATTAAAGTTGTTTTTTCTTAAAATATAAATAATATTTATTATAATATAATATATATATAATAATATTAGTATTAACTAATATTTTTTATTATCTTATAATTTTTTTTATATTTTTATAAAAATATTATATTTACCTATATTAACCAACTTATAAATATATCTTTTATTATATTTATCTAGAGTTTTAACCTACTATCCAGATTAAACAAATATAAATTAATTTAAGGTTTAAAAAGATAAGAATAATATTCCCTTAAGATATTAAATACATAAAACATTATCATAACTATTAATATCTTATATAAGAATCTAATATTATTGCTAATTAAAAATCTTAAGATATTATAAAAAAAAGTTGATATAAATAAAAAAGTATAGAAGATAATATATAATCTTAAAGGAAGTAATAAAAGGTTAAAATTAAATTTGTTAATTGTATTAGATGTAGTTATAGTAAAGAATTATTTCTATATTATTCAAGGAAAGTTATTCTTAATAATAGCAATAATATATTTATTATAAATTAATTTTGCTGATAATTAATATAAATATTCTACTTGTAGTTAATACTTTAAGTAGATAAAATTTTTATATTAATTTAGAAGAAAAAGGGCTTATTAATTTAATAGTTAAAAGATAAAAATTCCTTTATTATTAAAGTTTTATAATTAAGCTTATATAGTTGTTAGGTAAATATAAGTATATTGCAATATCTCTTCCTTTTAAGTTAAATTCATAAGTTTCTTAAAAAACTTACTGATTAATTTAAGAGCATTAATGTTTTTAACTTTAATCTATTGTTGTTCTACTATAGGATATCTTTTCTAGTAAATTAAATAATATTCTTTATCACAAGTAATATATCTATTAAATATCTCATTAATTTTATATTTATCTTCTATATTCTTAATTTAACCAGATAAAATTTATGGTTTAAAACCAAAATCCTTTAGCATAACTTTTAATTATGATAGGTAGAAGACATTGTATATTCTAAGTTATTTGGGTAATTTAATCTGATAAATAATATTATTAATCTTTTTTATAACTAGAAAAGGTTTAATAAATTTAATATTGAGTTTTTTAAAGGGTTTTATTAATCTTAAGTTTTTGGTATTAATGAATACTAATTCTTTAATAAGGTTTATATCTTTATTTTTTGTTGATTTTTTGTTATATACTATCTTATAATTTTTTTATACTTATTAGAAGGTTTTAATTAGTTTGTTGTATAAAGTAGTTTTTAATTAGATATACTCTTCTAATTCAAGAAATTTAATATTAATTTTACTAGTTATAAAAAATAAATTATAACCTCTTAAAGATTCAAAAAAGCTTATTTTAATTAACCTATGATAAAAGTTATTATAAGCAAATTTTGCTAAAAGAAGCAAATCTATCTAGTTTTTTTGTTTGTAAGTTATATAGTATTTAAGGTATTATTTTAAAATTTGGTTAGTTTATTTAGTTTAGTTATTAGTTTAAAGGTGATATTTTAAAAACATCTAAAGTTGTATTTTAATATTCATAGTGAAATCTTACTTATATTAAAATATAAATATTTTATTATAGTTATTTATAATATTATAAAGGGTCTTGAATCTTTTAAAATAGTTATTTATAAATAACTTAATATATTTAGAAGTATTTATATTACTTTTATATAATATAAACTAAGTAATTTTGGTTAAGTAATTTATAATCACTAAGATAGTATTAAACCTTTTTAAATTAAGTAAAGGTATAACAAAATCTATAGATACTAATGTAAATAGAATATAAGGTATAGTTAAAGGTTGTAAAGAACCATTTGGAATTTAATTATTAAACTTATTAATAAAATATGATTAGTATTTGTTAATATATTTAATAACTGATTATTTTAATTTAAGCTAAGTAAACTATCTAGTAATGATTTTTAAGGTCTTGTTGATTCTATTATAACTTATAATAATGTTGTTATAGCATTGTTTTAAAATAGCATACTTGTTTTTGTACTAAAAACTATAACTAAGTTATTATGATAGATCAACTTATTAGATTCTGTATATTTACTTATTTTACACAATAAGATTAATTTTAAGATATTTTTTATAGTTTTATTATTTTTTATAGATTTCTAGATATTCTTAACAATTTTTTCATTAGGGTGTTATAATTTAAACAAGGTATAAAGATAATTAAAAATTAATAGAGTTTTTTAATTAATTTGAACTAATTTATTAGAAATAATTTTATATAAAAGATTATAACTAAATTTATTAGCAATTAAACTCTTTAAACTAGCTATATGTTTAATTTTGAAGTTGTATTATAAGAAAGTTAAACTTTAATAGATTTGCTTAAAATTTAATAATTTGGTTAATATAAAATATTTAAGGTTTTTGTAATTAGAGTATATTATTATAATGTATAGGGTAGATAATATATAAACTCAAAAATACTTTAAAGTCTTTACAATACTTAATAATTTTTTATCATATAATAATTAATTTTAGCTGGAATAAATCTTCAAGAGAAGTATTTGATAAGATATTATTCTTATTTTAATATTACACCTATAATAAAGTTTAAAATATTAGTATATAATTTATATAATAGATTATTGTTAGGATAACATAGTATAAAAGCATTAATTAATAAGTAAATAAGTTATTTAAAAATAAATTAGGTATTTAAGTTTTATTAAAATAATTAATCTTTTTTAATGAGTTTAGTTAAAAAAAGTATGATATTACTAAAGTTAAAGATAAACATCCTTAAGAAATTTGTTATATTAAAGAAACTTTATATTTTTTTCTTATCACTAAAAATCTTTTAATTTATAATATCTTTAACTTAATTAATATTGATAAAAATTCCTTCTAGAGTAATATGATATTTTAAAAAAATAGTCAACTTAGTATAAAATTTTCTTTTCTTTAATTTAACATATAGATTATTATCTTTTAAATTTTTTAATACTTGTTAAATATAGTAAATATATTTTTCTTTATTTTAACTATATATTAATATATTATCTAAATAAATTATAACAAATAGGTTAAGGAATAAATATAGAACTTTTATAATATGTTGTTAAAATATAACAGGTGTGTTAGTTAAATTAAAAGATATAACTAACTATTTAAACAAACTAAATTAACATTTAAAAGTTATTTTCTATTAATCTTTAATTTTAATTTTAATCAAGTGATAAACATTATATAAGTTTAATCTTATATATACTTTTGTATCTTTTACTTAATTAAGAAATTTAATAATTAATAGTAATAGAAAATTATCTTTAATGGTTAAGCTATTTAATTTTTAATAATCATAGCAAATTCTTTAAGTATCTTTTTTCTTTTTAATAAATAATACAAAGATATTAATAAAAGATGAAAAGTAATAGATCAAACCTTTTTCTAAATATTCTTTTAAATACTTTTTTAAATAATCACTTTATTCTTTAGTTATTTAGTATATAGTTGAGTTTCTTAGTAATTATCTATTAGTTAAATTAATAGTGTAGTCTATATTAGAATGTTTTAGAAATTTACTAATAAACTCTTTAAAAAAACCCTTTTAAACTGCTAATAATTTGGTAGAATATTTAGTTTACTATTTTTAAACATAAAGTATAATTTGTTTAGTTTCATCTTAAAGAAAAAGATTTTAATAAGAGATATTAAGGGTTTAGTGATTATAATTTATCTAGTTATAAAATTAATATAAGGGGATAGTTCATTAAAAAAACTATATTCTTAAAATAACTAGTATAGGTAAATTAATCAAGTAAAATTATACTATAATATTGATATTTTTTATAAATACTATAATAAGGTATATGATTAGATTCTTATTAGTTATTATTCTACTATTAACAATAATAACTCTATAAGGTTTATTATTTAAGCTATATTTAAACTTATACTTTCTTGCTAATTTTTTTAATATATAACATTTTAAACCACTAGTATTAATCATATAATATAGTTTAATTTCTCTTACTTTAATTTTAATAAATAAGTGTGAAATAGGGATAAGAGTTTAGTTTAACATAGTAGCTAGTAGTTTATTACTATTTAACTCTAGTAAATTTAGTTTTGTTTGTTTTATATTGATAGTAGTTATTTTAGAAACTTATTGAGTTTTTTAATTTTATAAGTTAAATCTATAATTTATCTTCTAATATTTAAATTTAATATATATCAAGTATAAGTTTAAAGATATTCTATGATTAACTTTTTATTGTAAAAGGATATAGTTATTAGATTTTGTATTTTAATTAGTTAAATATAAACAGAGTTTTAACTAATAATTGTTTAATAAATTTTGTTATTCTAATTTAATTGTTTTTTCTATAGTTTCTTAAAGTAAATTGTTAGTTGATATTTTACTAAGTTTTTCTCTCTAGTAAAAGAGTAAATTATCAATGAAATATATATTTTAAACTTTAAAGGATAAAATAGATTTTTTCAACAAGTTTATATATCTATTAATATATTTGTTAATAAGTTCTCTAATTCTTTAAGTATATTTTTTTTTATTTAAATATTAGCTTTATTTAAGGAATTCTTAAATCTAAAAAATATATAGAATTTTCTTTTAAATTCTATAAAATTGTTAAATAGAGTAGGTTTTCTTTCTAGTATAGTTTTAACTTAAGTATAAACTTTTTCTTGTAATAAATTCTTTATTAAGTTTATTTTATTAGAGTTTTTATTATAGTTTTAGTTGTAATGATTAATATATTAGTTTAGTTTCTAAATATATAAGTTAATATCTTTATAATTCCCTGAAAATATAGTATTAAATATAATTTTATTATATGTAATCTAGCTAAAAAATATAAGATTAGATAAGTTAATATGGTTATTAATAGTTACTTAAAATTAAGTTTTATTAAATTTCTTTTTTATTATTAAATCAAATAAAAGTTTCATTATTATAACTACTATAATAAATATCATAAGCATAGTTAATATATATCAATAAATAAAAATCTAGTAGATAATAATAATAAAAAATGTAGTTGATATTTTAATATTTAATTTTAAAAGAAGAAAGCAAAATATACTATTAAAACCAAATAAATATAAATTAATCTAAGGTTTAAAAAGTTAAAAATAATACTCCCTTAAGGTATTAAATATATAAAGAGCTATCACAACTATTAATATCTTATATAAATACCTAATATTATTGCTAATTAAAAATCCTAAGATATTATAAAGAAAGTTAATATAAATAAAAAAGTATAAAATATAATATATAATCTTAAAGGAAATAATAAAAAGTTAAGGTTAAACTTATTAGTTATATTAGATATAGATTTAATAAAGAATCATTTCTATATTATTCAAAGAAGGTTATTCTTAATATTAGCAATAATAAATTTATTATAAATTGGTTTTGCTGATAATTGATATAGATATTCTACTTGTAGTTAATATTTTAAATAGATAAAATATTTATATTAATTTAAAAGAAAAGGGGTTTATTAATTTAATAGTCAAAAGATAAAAATTCCTTTATTATTAAAGTTTTATAATTAAGCTTATATAACTATTAAGTAAATATAAGTATATTGTAACACCTATATAAGTTTAAATTCAAATATATTTTTATTATTACTTTTAATAATTTTAATTATAATAAATTAACTAGAATTAGTAATTTTAATAATATTATAAGTTGATTTATTTTTCTATTAAGTTAATTAATATACAAATAAATTTTTCTAAAGATAAATTCAAATATAATAATATTAATAAAAAAGCTTTAATATATTTATAAAATATTATATGAAATAATAATAAATAAAAAAAGACATGATTATTTATTATTAAATATATTTTTCTATTTTAAAACTTATAAAACTATATTTTATTTTAATTTAATAATAAGGGTTAGTGTATTTGCTAATAATTTATTAAATATATTTAAATATAATTACTTATAATTAACTAATATACTTTAATTATATATTATAATTGCAAATAATTTAATCAATATAATTATTTTATTTATTAATAAATATATATATATATTTGATTTTATAACTTATTTTTTTAGGTTAATATATAAAATACTTATTTAATTAATATTAAATTACTTTGATATTTTTTTAATTAAAATAAAAAGATGTTTTTTAATAAATTTTTTTATTTTATTAATAAATAAAAGAGTAAAATTTGAAATTAATCTTTTAAATTTTGAAAAATTTTAAATAATATCCCTTTTATATTGAAAATCATTAAATTTAGTGATATATAATAATTTTAAATAAAACATCATCTTTATAAGTTATTTATAAGTTTTAGATAATCTTAATAAGTTTAAAATTTGGTTTTAAAAATACAAAAATAAAATTTTTTAATAATCACTATCTAGTTTAAATATAATTAAATTTATATATAAATTTTAAAATCAAAATATTTTAATAAAAAAATAATTAAAGTTAAATATATATATAGTTTGAAAATATTTATTTTCCTATATATTTTATATATAAATAAACTTTTAAAATATATAATATATAAAAGATCAAAAATTAAAAAATAGCAAATTTTTTAGTTTCTATACTAATATATTTTATTTTCTATATTAAGTAAGATATTAATTATAGGTATACTGTTAAGAAACTAATTCTCTTAATTCTTATATATACTTTCATATAATTCAATTAACTATAAATTATATAATTAATTTATATTTATATAATTAAATTAATTGTATAAATAACATTGAATTATCTAATAAACTAGGTTCCTCTTCTTCCTCTCAATTCTTACTATTTTTTACTTTTACATTACTTCTAAAATTCAGAATACTTCCTATTAATATTATAGTATATTGGTACTACCTAATATAAACCTTAATATATCAGTGACTCACCCCAATTTGAAGCTTAATTAAACTTTATTTATATTTGCATACTATAACTACATTATATTACTATATTCTATATCATACTACTTTTATATTTAGTTTTTTTCTATACTATATTAGTTTAATTACTATTATATTTATATAGTAACAGCAATAAAACTATAAAAAACCTATTAAAAATCAATAACTATCTATATCAAATCTATTTATTATTATTTTAAATTTTATCTATAATTTATTATATTTAGATTTAATACTATATACTATAATACCACTAAAAAAAGAAATACCCTTATATTATTTTAATAATGATAACAACATAATTATTAATTAAATTTAAGATTTTAACTTTTAAAAGCTTATTACCCTTTAAGAAGCTTATATTAAACAACTTCTAATTAAAAAAAATATGTCTTAAAAAGTTTAAATCTAATAAACCAGCTATTTTATTATAGTTAATATATTAAACTACCCTTTTAATATTTTTAAAAACAAATTAACTATTTATAATAGTTTTAAAACCCTTTACAAGCTTAAAAACTACTTTAAAAATATAAAAAATTACTTTGATTTAATCCCTGATGAAGATTTAAAGAATATCCTTAAATTAACCATTTCTTTTTTGGAAAAATCTACTTATACTTAGTAGTTAACTCATTACAAACTTAATCCTAAAGAATTTTTAAGATGATAACCTATTACAAAAATATAAACTTTTAAATAATTAGAAAAAGCCCTTAAAAAGAGGTATTATTTAAAAGATTAAGTTTAATTAACAAAAGAAAAGCTTTTTTAACTTAAATAAAAAATTTTTTTAAGATAATTAATTGAGAAATTTAATGAAATATGTTTAAATATACTAAATATCACTAAAGAAAAATAAATCCACAAACTATTATAATGTTTTAATCTTTAAATAAAGCTTTAGTTAGTTAATAGGGAATACTTTAATAACATATCTTTTTCTAACATTTGTGATATAGCAATTATAATTAATAATATCCTTTACTCTATAATTAAATTTTTTTACCTTAAGAATTAATCCTTTAAAACTTACTTTAACCTACTTAAATCTCAAATAATAGATGTTTCTACTTTATAGTTCTATAAGAAAACTTTTAGTAAAGAAGTTAAAACTTATTTGAAAATAAATAAAAGTTGTTATTATTGTTGAAAAACTTAAGTTAACTATAAAGTTAATGAATATCCTTTAAAGAAACAACATCTGTTTAATTTTTAACCTATTAACTATAAATTAAACTTGAATAATATTAATATAACTTTAAAATCACTCCTTTTACAATTAATTAGCAGGTTCTAATTTAATCCACAAAAGTTTTAATAAACTAATGATTCTATAAATTAAATTATATATACTAGAGAAATCTAACTGATTAAACTACTAAAAACTAGAAATATTCTAATAACTAATTTACTTTATAATTTTTTACCTTTAACTATCACTTTATTGTTTGTGTTAATTAGTTTTTTTATAGATAAACTTGTTAGTGTTTTAATTAATTCTAGTTACTTTAATTATATTATCTCTTTTGTTATTATTATAAAGCTATCTTTACCTACTTAAAAAAGTAACTTAATAATTAAATATACTAACAACTTAATAAAACAAATATCTAATACTATATTTAGATACTTATTATTACTTCTTAACTACTCCTAATATATTAAATTTTTAGTTGGTAACATTAGTTATAATTTTATACTAGGTTAAAATTAGTTTAAATATTATAATTTTATATCTATAAATATTACCCTAAAAAGTTACAAATTTATTTTTTTTATATTCTAAAAAAAATTAGTAGAATTAATCTTAAAAAATTTATATTACCCTATTATAAAATTATTAAATACTATACCTAACACTAACTTTATAATTGTAACAAATAATTTTTTTATTATAAGCAAAAATTAATATAAAAAACTAATTAAAAACCTTAATAATTTATAGGGATATATATTTGTTTAATATATATCTATTAATATTTTATTTGTTGACTTTAATGAAGTTGTATTTAATAACCACTTTTTATACAATATAATAAGTTAATTTACTAATATTTTTGAACTTATAGATAAATTACCTTTTAAATATAATATTAAACATAAAATTAAATTATTCTTTAATATACAACATTATTTAAAATTTATTTACCATTTATCTCTTAAATAATATTAAACTTTAAAAGAAGAAATCTAAAAACTACTTAAAAATAGGTATATTAAACCTTTTTCCTTACTATAAAAATCTCTAATTCTCTTTATAAAAAAAACTAATGGTGGTTAAAGATTATATATTAATAACTGTGTTTTAAACTTTAAGTTTATTAAAGATAAAACTTTATTATTAAACCTATATGATATTAAAGATAAACTACTTAAATTAACCATATTCACTAAATTAAACATTAAGAATAGATATTATAACATTAGAGTTGAAGAAAATTCTATCCTTTTAACTACTTTTAATACTTTTTTAAATTATTATAAATTTATAGTTATAAACTTTAGATTGTGTAATACCTTTGTAACTTTTACTTAATTTATTAATTCCCTTTTCAACCTTGTTTTTAATAACTTTATTATTACTTACTTTGATAATATCTTAATATATTCAAAAACTAAAAAAAAATATATTTAATATATTAATCAAATTTTATAAATTATTCAAGAATATAAATTATCTTTAAAATTATCAAAATATATCTTTTATATCTCTTCTATCTTTTTCTATAGTTATATTGTTTCTTTTTAAAGAATTAATATTAATATAACTAAACTCAATGGTATTAAAGTTTTTATTATACTTATAAACAAAGATTAACTTATATTTATACTTAGATTATTAAATTACTTTAAAAATTTCATTGATTTTTTTATTGAACTTGTTGTTTTTTTATTAATCTCTTAAAGAAAAACTTTTTTTTAAATAAACCCTATTATATACTTTTTGCATAAATACTTTAATTTTCTATATTACTAATGTTTTTACTTTATCTATTTTTAATTTAAAATTACCTACTATTATTTTTACTAACTTTAATTTTTTTATAATTAGTAGATAATTAACTTAGTTTAAATTTAATTTATATTTTACCTTTTAACTATAAAATAAAATAATAAATAAGGGAAAATAAGTTAAATTTAACCTTATAAATATTACCTTAAAACTAATAACATTCTAGTTAAGAAAAATAAAACCTGCTGAACTAAAATACCTAGTTTATAAATAAAAACTTTTTGCTTTAGTAGAAATAATCAAAAATCACTTATATTTTTTATCTTATAATTTTTTCCTAGTATTTATAGATTATAAATTATTTATCTACTTAAATACTTAGAAATATTTATTAAAAAATAAGTTAAATAGATTAAAACTATCTAAGCTTATTTTTTTGTATTTAATATCTTTTAGGTTAATAAAATCATGTTGTAGATAACTTGTTAAAAAATCTTACATACCTATCTTTTTATTCTAATTACAAAAACCTAGCAAATATTAACTTAATAATTATTAATGAAAGAAATAAAAAATTTATTAAACTATTTTAAGAAATATTATTAAATAATAATTTCTTTATTTTAGTTAAAGAAGAATACTTTAAATTATTAGAAAACTAATTAAAATATGTCAAAAGATTTAAAATTATTAATAACCTATTATAATATAATAATTGTTTATATGTTCCTGATATTCTTAAAATTTAACAAACAATATTTAATGAATATTATAATTTATTTGTTAGAGAACATTAAAATTAGTTAAAAATTGCTAAGAGAATTAAAATAAAGTACTACTAGCTTTCCCTAGTTAAATTAGTTTAGAAATACACTAATACCTATGATATATATTAAAAAACTAAATATAATACTTAACTAAAGTATAATAAACTTATTCTTCTATAAATCCCTAATAAAACTTAATAACAAATCTAACTTAATTTTATAAAAATCTTTAAATCAACAAATAGTTATAATAACTTATTAATTATAATTGATAAATTTTTTAAATATGTTTATTTTATTTTTTGTTTTAAAACTTCTATAGCTAAAGATATTATAAAATTATTATTCTCTAATATTTTTATTTATTATAAAATTTTACAAATTATTGTATTTGATAAAAATATGTAATTTAACTCTTAATTTTAGAAGTTACTATCTTTTTCTTTTAAAATTAACTATGTTTACTACCAATTATTATTAAATTAATAAACCTGTTAAAAAACTATTAAAACCCTAAAGTAAATAATTAAAGCTTATATTAACACTAATCAATTAAATTAAGATACTTATATCTATTAACTCAAATATTTATTTAATATCTTTATCAACAAATTAATAAGTTTTAGCCTTTATTTCATTAATTATAACAAATATCCTAATTTAATAATTGCTTTAAAACTTTAAATTAACTTATATTTAGACATTATTGAATTTTAATCTAATATTAAGTATATTAATTCCCTTGTTAAATTTAACTTAGAAGAAAATTAAAGAATTATAGAATAAAAATATTTAAAGTTATTTAAAAATCCTTTTAAATATGATATTAGTATGTTTATATACTTAAAACAATCTGCTTTTAAACTTACCCTATTTAAATCTAGCTTAAATCTAAAATATTTACTATTATATTATAATCTTTATAAAATTTAATCTATTAATTTAAATTTTAAAAATATTACCTTAGAATTATCTTTAACTTTAAAAATCAACCCTATCTTTCATATATCTAAATTTAAACTATACTTTAAAGATTTTAATATTTTTCTAATTAATTAAAAGCTTTAAAACTAGATTTAATTATTAATTAAGATAGAAAAAAAGAATACTATATTAATTATATAATTAAATTTAAATTTATTAGGAATAAGCTTTATTTTTATATAAAATAAATAAGTTATTTTATTAAAGAAACTATATAAGAACCCTTAAAAAATATTAAGAATACTTTAGCTTATTATACCTATTTGCAAAAATCTAAAGAGTGTGTTTCTTCTAAAAAACTTACTAAGGGAATATTAAGAAACTAATTTTTTAAATTCTTATATATACTTTTATATAATTCAATTAACTATAAATTATATAATTAATTTATATTTATATAGTTAAATTAATTGTATAAATAATATTAAATTATTTAATAAATTAAATTCTTCTTTGTCTTCTCAATTCTTACAATTTTTTACTTTTACACTACTTCTAAAATTGAAACTACTTCCTATTAATATTATAGTATATTAGCACTACCTAATATAAACCTTAATATATTAGTGACTCACCCCAGTTTAAAACTTAATTAAACTTTGTTTATACTTGCACATTACAACTACATTATATTATTATATTCTACACTATACTACTTTTATATCAAGTTTTCCTCTATATTATATTGGTTTAACTACCACTATACTTACATATACTTTATTAAACTATTTTATACAAAGTTATTTATTTAGAAATTAAAAATAATTGAGTTTGTATTTTTTATAAGTTTAAATTATTATTTCATTATTTAATATTTTTTTACCAATATAATTTTTTTTATTTTTTAACAAAAAAATTATTATATTAATATTAATAAAAGTATATTAAAATAACTTAAAATGAATTAAAATAAAATATATTTTTATGGATAATAATATCTTATAATTCCTATGTATATTTATTTTAATAAGAATGAAATGATAAAATTTAATATTTTGATATGATTCAAAATTCCAAGTTATTTATTTTAAAACCCTTAAAGATATTAAATGTATTATTTAAAGATTTATTGATAAGAGTCTAAAAAGGTCATATATAATTTATTTTATTTGTTTAAATTTGGATATTATAAATTAATTATTTGATATTAAGAATCAAGTTTGAATTCACCTGGAGTTTATGTAGTGCTAATTTTTCCAGTTATATCCTAATATCTAAAGCTATTGAATAAATCTTTAAAATATAAATATATGAGATCAAAAACTACAGTAATATATATAATTCTATATAGTTGAAAACAAATAACATTATGAAATAATATCCAGGTATTTATGCTAAAAGTGATAATTTATCTAGGCGTCAATTATATATTGACAGGTATACTCAGAACCAATATAAATTTCAGGAATGATACAAAAATCATTCTCTGGGATAAATTAATAAGGCTGTAAAACAGGTTTAAGAAGATCTGAGACTTCTAGCCATACTGCTTATTTTATACTTTTGGTCAAATTATATATTTATAAATTAATATTTATATAAATAAAGCGTCATTTTTTGCTAATAATCTACTTCTAGTTCGAATTTCATTCAGAGCATTGTTAATAAATTAGCAACTTAAATCAAACCCAATAATAAATTTTATTTTTAAACCAAAAATGATAGATTAGTTCATTTTATTAACTCTAGTGAATAAGATATAAATAATATTATAGATTATTCACAAGATACTTTTAATTCATTATAACAAATTTGTGATTAATTTGGAATAAAAATCAAAACATTCCCATAATTATAGCTGTAACCACAGCTTCAATTCATCTTGAATTAATTCTTTGAAAACCAATCGACTGTATAATTACCTTTTAGTCCAACATTACAAATAAAAAAGCAGAAATTATAAGAATTTTGAATAATTTAATAAAATTATATTATAGATAAGGATAATTCAAGGCTTTGGAATAATATAAATCAATCATTGCTCAAAACACTTAATACAAGAAAATTTTAGATTAATATTAATATTAATTATTATTGCACTTTCATATTAATAACGTATCATTTAATATAATAATCAAAATTAAAATTATTTTATTTAATTAAGTTTATATATATTTAAAATTATAATACAAAAATATGAGTAAAACTCATATAAATAATTTGAAAATGATACTAAACAAGCTGTCTGATATAACTTAATAATTTTTTAGGTATTAACCGTTTTTTAGAATGAGGTTTGTTTCGTTCTAAAGATTCCATAGAAGATCGTGGAGATCCAGCTGGTGAAGTAAAACGAGAAAGGATAGGAATATTATATCTATAACTGAGAGAAGATTCACGTCGTCTTTCCAAAACTGCTTGATGAATTGGATCCATTATATGTAATACGAAATTTTTTGTGAGATTAAGATTAACAACTTTCATCTTCAATCCAGGGTATATATATATATATAATTTAAATTTCAATTGATGACTAATATCATTTATCAACTTATTAAAATTGCTACGAAACTGGATTGATGATTTCATAATTCCTATATTGGGATACCTTTCCTGAATTGAGTTTCTTCTCAAATTAAGTATAATGAATTTTGAATAAATTTAATCAAATTCAATAGTATCCCTTTCAGGGTGATTGAATCAAATAAAGATTCAGGTGTTAGGTCTAGTTCACTGAAATGAGTTTTAGGAAATTCGGGCTGAATGGAATTAAGCCAATTATAACCATTGACAATTTATCAAAAATAGTAATTTCGAATTATACCATGTTTTGAATTCGAGAAGACAGTGTGGTTGGTCATCATTAGGAAAGTCTACGAAGACTGAAATTTTTTAAGTTTTTCTTTTCTTTTAAAAAAAGCTCTATATTTTGAATATATTTCTTAAAAATATTAAATAATCAAAATATAAATCAAATAGTATCTTATACTCTGATTTAATTATAATCATATAGCTATAACTCATCTTGTATCAAAATGAATGAAATTAAAATTTGTAGATTTATCAAAATTAGAAACAACATTTGAAAAAAATCTAATACATTATAAATCTCAAATAATAGTTTAATTTAATTACATTCTCTTATAAAATAGATAAAATATCACAATAAGGTATCAGAGTAATAACTATTTTACCAAATATGTTAAATATTGTTTATGATATTATTTTAAATGATATTTGATTGTATATGATAATAAAATTCTTTTGAATATCCAAAATTATCAACTAAATTATAAAATAATATAATAATCGGCCAATAAAAAATACCGTATTTTCCGCATTCATACTCTTCTTCCCAAGAATTAAATAGACTTAATACTTTTCAATTTATTTTGATTAAATTATCCTTAAACAGAATAGTAAAATTTTTTCTGAAAATATATTTATTGATTTTGATAATTACTTGGCGAAAGTAAACATTTATTAATAGTTAACTAAATTTCTTTTTTCAAAATACGTGATTTTTTTTAAAACAAATAAGCCTACAAAGCCTACAAAAGTGACTATTTCCTAATTAAGTAACTTTTAAGAAATTTTGATGTTATTGTAATATAAAATGATAAAATGGATAATAATAAAATACTTTTATGATTTATTATACTTTACAATTAATACGCAATAGAAACTAATTTTAATATATTTAATATGATTGTTATTTTCAAATATACAATATTTTGAGGAATATATCTCTATACAGCTTTATTGTTTCAATTAGATTTTATAGTATGATATAATATACTGATAAAGATTAGGTAAATTTATAGATAAATATAAAAAACATAAGAAATCTTTATTATATTAAAAAATATATATTAATTATATTTCATTTTAAAATGAAATCATTTTATTTAAAAATTATTTTAATAATATTATTATTTATTGGATAATTTGAAAGTAAAATTGGGATAATTTAAATATAAAAAATTTTTAATTAATTTTACAGACAGTAATTCAATTCATATTTTAATTTTAATTACAATATTTGATTTAAAAATAAAGAGTTGCCAAATAGGGTAACAATCTTGAATTGATCCACATAACCTAAAATACTTCAGTCGATTTTATCAATAATTTACAATAAGCAGACTTATTGAGAATATATTTAGTGATTGATTATAAATTTAATCATTGAACACAATGCATGCTGGATTTTGAACATCAAAAAGGATTGAATATTATATTTTAAATGCTCTTGATGTTATTATATTAGATATAATTTGATCATTATTTTATGATTAAAAATTGAAAAATATAAACGAAAGCAATAAAAATTGTAAATAAAAAACTATCAAATATTTTACATGTTCAAAATATAATTCTATTATTAAGTTTTATCTTTTTATATTAATGACAATTGTAAATTAATATATTGATCAGACTTTGTATTGATTATCTCATATTTTTGACTTAATAAATTATATAAAATAATAGATTGCTTGGTTTTTATTTTTTATATAGTATTAATTTTGGATAAAAATAAAAATTTTATTCTAATAAACCAATTTTTTAAATATAATATTATTGTTGATAAAGTTAATCTTGTTCGAGAAATTGTAATGGAAACACGAATATGAATAATACTAATTAGATTTTAATACCTTTAATATTAAATTAGTATTATAATATCAATTAATAAAATTCATAGAGAGAAAGAAGAACATTAAATATGTTACAAATAGAGTTCAGGATATTGGTAATATAGTATATCTTGAAAATTTAAAAAAAGCCCTAACTGAAAAAACTGATAAGATTATTGAATATTAAGATGCTTGTTTTTGTTCCTACCAGATATATCAAATTCGAGGGGAATTCTTAGAGACCCAACTGGAAATATTACTTGAAAAATTGAAGGACTATTATATGAGGAATACTGAATAAAAATGCAACATCCTTCTAAATAAATATAAAGTATTCGATTCAAAACTTTAAAGAGAAGTATTTTATATAACAATGAATGAGCTGATGGATTGGTTACAATTTGTTTTGTCTGTATTTATTCTGTAATTAATAAAATTTAAATAAAAAATTATTGAAACGTTTGAAAATACCCTGTAATCTAGTCTATACATATATTCAAAAAGAAAATTCAATTAGCCAATATATTCAAAGAAATTAAATTAAAATTTTTTTTAGATTTAAAAGAATAAGTTTATAATTTAATTAAATCAAATGATTAATATTGACAATTTGAATTATTTTTATAATAAAAAATTAATTTGACTATTTAATATTTTTATATTTTTTAAAAGATTTATATAATATTAACACTAAATAAAGATAATTTTATCAAATGAAATTCTATTATATTAAATAAAATATTACCTGGGAATTAAAGAAATAGAATACTTTTGAATTTCTGATTTGTCAAATATATTATTAGTTTTAGAAAAAAATATATAAAAAATATATAATAATAAATAATTGTAAATCATATTTATATAATGTTTTTTTAATTAAAAATTTAATTTTTAACAAATATTATTTGATTTTATTATGTTAAAACTATATAATTACCACCAAAAGCTTTTTTATTTTAATATTAATTAAACTTAAACATAAGCCTTTAAAGATGATTTATAACTTACAAATAGCTTTTGTTAATGAAATATTATTTAAATCAACTATGTATCAATAGGTAAATTATTTGAAAATTAAAAAAAAATATTATTTAAAATCTATTTAAGTTTAAAATATTAATTTCTATTGTTATAATTTGATTGATTAATAAAATAAAAAAGTTATAAAAAATACCTTTTTTAGCTAAAAAACTATATAGGTAATTTAATAAAATATATATAAGAATAATATATATATTAAAATTTAAACTTAAATTAACTAATAAAAATATAAAATAAGTACCTTATATTTTGATTAAAATCTAGAATATTAAAATAACTAAATTTAAACAAAATATATCAAATTATGACTAAATATTAAGGTTTTTATATTATATTATCATTATTAATAAATTATAGAATTTTTTATTATAATTATTTATCTAAAAGTAAATTAAAATATTGAAATAAAATAATTTCCTATATAGATTCTAATGTATATATATAT
>JNEM01016851.1:0-11772 GCA_000697335.1 Conidiobolus incongruus B7586
AATCAACTAACTTCTTATATTAAAAAAAATTAATCTTATTTTATACTTCTTAAATAAATTTTTAAAACTAACCTAAATCTTTTATTAAAAGAATAACTTTAATTGTTTTTTTAACTAATCTTAAAAAATATTTAAATTAAGGTTAAGAAATTAAAAAAACATATTTTATAACTATTATCTTGTTATTTTTAAGTTATTTAATAATAAAAGCTATAGTATCATATAAGGTTTTATTATATTACAAATAATATTAAATTTGTTTAACTTATTTTATTCAATGTTTTTTCTTAATTTATTATTTAATATATTTTAATATATCTTAATATTAATTCTCTTATTAACTTTTTAAAGATACTTTACATTTAAACATAATATATATCCTTAAATAATAATTAACCTATCATTATATTTTTAGATAAAATTAATATAATAGTTATAAAGTAGTTTTATATCTTTTTTAAAATATCTAACTTTTTTATTAGATTTATTAAAATATAATTTTATTTTATTAAATTAAATAACCTTATTATAATTAGTTTTAGTTTAATATTAATAATGATATTTAAACCTTTATTTAACTTTATAATGGGATTTTTTTAGTTAAGGGTGTTTTTTCTTAAGATATAAATAGTATCTATATTAATATAAAATATACACTAACTTATAAAAGTAAGTTATAAAATCAAAAACACTTTTATTTTTACTAATAACTTAATTAATATTTAATGAAATAAACCTAAATTAAATAATTATAATCTATTATATTTATTAATTATATATATTATTAAATAATAATATTTAGCAATTAATTGGCTAAAATATAAACCTTTAAATTTTACCTAAGGTGAGTTATAAATTTGTAGGTTTTTGGTAATAAAAAAAATTAAAACCTAGTATATCTACCTTTAGCTTTTCTAATTTCTTTAAGTTTGTGGAGTATAAAATCAACTAACTTCTTATATTAAAAAGTGTTAATCTTGTTCTTTATTTCTTAAATATATTTTTAAAGTTAATTTAAATTTTTTACAAGGGGGAAAACTTTAATAGCTTTTTATAACTAATCCTAAAGGTATTTAATTAAATTAAAGTTAAGAAATTAAAGAAGCTATTTTATAACTATTATCTTATTATTTTTAAGTTATTTAGTAGTAAATATTATAATATAACAAGAGGTATTATCTTATTAAAAAATAACATCAGATTTATTTAACCTATATTATTTAATGGTTTTTTTCAATTTATTATTTAGAATATTTTAATATATCTTAATATTAATTCCCCTATTAACTTTACAAAGATACTTTACACCTAAAAACAATATACATCCTTAAACAATAATTAATCTACTATTATACTTTTGGGTAAAATTAATATGATAGTTATAAAATAGTATTGTATCTTTTCTAAAGTATTTAACTTTTTTATTAGATTCATTAAAGTATATTTTTGTTTCATTAAACTAAATAACTTTATTCTAATTAATTTTAGTTTAATATTAGTAGTAATATTTAAACTCCCACCTAGCTTTATAATAATATTTCTTTAGTTAGGGGTGTTTTTTCTTAAAATATAAGTGGTATCTATGCTAATATAAAATATATATAATAATATCAGTGCTAACTAATATTCTTATATAGTTTTATAGTTCCTGTTGTATTTCTATAGCAATACCACACTTACCTGTATTAACTAACCTATAGATATATTTTTTATCATATTTATTTATAATTTTAACACACTTAAGTTTAAGCTTAAATGTTTCTTTATTGTTATTCTTAATAGCTTTAGCTATAGTAAATTAACTAACACTAGTAATTCTAATAATATTATAAGTTGATTTATCTTTTTTATAAAGTTGATTAATATATAAATAAATTTTTTTAAAGAGGGATTTAAATATAATAATACTAATAAAAAAATTTAGTATAAATATAAAAAATTATATAAAATAATAACAAAGAGAGAAAAAAGATACAGTTATATATTGTTAAATATATCCCTTTATCTCAAAAACCTGTAAATTTATAACTTACTTTAGTTAAATATTAAAGATTAATATTTTTGCTAATAATTTACTAAATATATTTAAATATATTTATTTATTATTAAATAATATACCTTAATTATATATTATAGTTTCAAGTAATTTAATATATACAATTGTTTTAGTTATTAATTAATATATATATATTTTTGATTTTATAACTTATTTTTACAAGTTAGTATATATAATAATATTAATATTAATTAATATTCTTATATAGTTTTATAGTTCTTGTTGTATTTTTATAATAATATTATATTTACTTATATTAATTAACCTATAGATATATTTCTTATTATATTTATTTATAATTTTAACATATTTAAGTTTAATTTTAAATATGTTTTTATTATTATTCTTAATAGCTTTAACTATAGTAAACTAATTAACATTAGAAATTCTAGTAATATTATAGGTTAGTTTTTTTTTATAAAATTGATTGATATATAAGTGAATTTTTTTAAAAAAAGACTTAAATATAATGATTCTAAACAAAAAAATTTATTTTATTTATAAAATATTATATAAAATAATAAAAAAAAGAAAAAATATATGGTTATATATTATTAAATATATCCTTTTATCATAAGAACCTATAAATTTATAACTCACCTTAGTTAAATATTAAGGGTTAGTATTTTTGCTAATAGTTTATTAAATATATCTAAATATATTTATTTATTATCAAATAATATACCTTAATTATATATTATAGTTTCAAGTAATTTAATATATATAATTGTTTTAGTTATTAATTAAAATATATATATTTTTGATTTTATGACTCACTTTTGCAGGTTAGTGTATATATTAAAATTATAAATAAATATTTTAAAAAGTATATTTATAGATTAATTAATATAAGTAATTATAAAATTATTATAAAATATAACAAGAATTATAAAGTTATATAAAAATATTAATTAGTATTAATATTCTTAAAAGACAAGTTTCTTAAATTTTTATATATACTTTCATATAATTTAATTAACTATAAATTATATAATTAAGATGTGTATAAGAGACAGATTTAATATATATAATTATTTTAGTTATTAATTAAAATATATATATTTTTGATTTTATGACTCACTTTTGCAGGTTAGTGTATATATTAAAATTATAAATAAATATTTTAAAAAGTATATTTATAGATTAATTAATATAAGTAATTATAAAATTATTATAAAATATAACAAGAATTATAAAGTTATATAAAAATATTAATTAGTATTAATATTCTTAAAAGACAAGTTTCTTAAATTTTTATATATACTTTCATATAATTTAATTAACTATAAATTATATAATTAAGATGTGTATAAGAGACAGATTTAATATATATAATTATTTTAGTTATTAATTAAAATATATATATTTTTGATTTTATGACTCACTTTTGCAGGTTAGTGTATATATTAAAATTATAAATAAATATTTTAAAAAGTATATTTATAGATTAATTAATATAAGTAATTATAAAATTATTATAAAATATAACAAGAATTATAAAGTTATATAAAAATATTAATTAGTATTAATATTCTTAAAAGACAAGTTTCTTAAATTTTTATATATACTTTCATATAATTTAATTAACTATAAATTATATAATTAAGATGTGTATAAGAGACAGATTTAATATATATAATTATTTTAGTTATTAATTAAAATATATATATTTTTGATTTTATGACTCACTTTTGCAGGTTAGTGTATATATTAAAATTATAAATAAATATTTTAAAAAGTATATTTATAGATTAATTAATATAAGTAATTATAAAATTATTATAAAATATAACAAGAATTATAAAGTTATATAAAAATATTAATTAGTATTAATATTCTTAAAAGACAAGTTTCTTAAATTTTTATATATACTTTCATATAATTTAATTAACTATAAATTATATAATTAAGATGTGTATAAGAGACAGATTTAATATATATAATTATTTTAGTTATTAATTAAAATATATATATTTTTGATTTTATGACTCACTTTTGCAGGTTAGTGTATATATTAAAATTATAAATAAATATTTTAAAAAGTATATTTATAGATTAATTAATATAAGTAATTATAAAATTATTATAAAATATAACAAGAATTATAAAGTTATATAAAAATATTAATTAGTATTAATATTCTTAAAAGACAAGTTTCTTAAATTTTTATATATACTTTCATATAATTTAATTAACTATAGATTATATGATTAATTTATATTTTTATAGCAAAATTAATTATATAAATAGAATTTAATTGTTTAATAAATTAAGTTTTTTTTTCTTTTCAATTCTTATTATTTCTTATTTTTTTATTATTTCTAAAATTAAAAATATATCTTAATAATATACTAACTTGTAAAAATAAGTCATAAAATTAAAAACACTTTTATTTTTACTAATAACTTAATTAATATTTGATGAAATAAACTTAAATTGAATAATTTATATCTATTATATTCATTAATTATATATATTATTAAATGATGATATTTAGTTATTAATTGGTTAAAATATAAAATTTTAAATTTTACCTAGGGTGAGTAATAAATTTATAGGTTTTTGGTGATAAAAAAAATAAAACCTAATATATCTACCTTTAGCTTTTCTAACTTCTTTAAGTTTGTGGGGTATAGAATCAATTAACTTCTTATACTAAAAAGGGTTAATCTTGTTCTATACTTCTTGAATATATTTTTAAAGTTAAATCTTTTACTAGGGGGAAAACTTTAATAGCTTTTTTTAACTGATTTTAAAAATATTTAATTAAATTAAAGTTATAAGATTAAAAAAATTACTTTATAGCTATTATTTTTTTATTTTTAAGTTATTTAATAATAGAAGTTATAGTATAACAAAAGGTATTATCTTATTAGAAAATAATATCAGATTTATTTAACCTATATTATTTAATGGTTTTTTTCAATTTATTATTTAAAATATTTAAATACATCTCAATATTAATATCTCTATTAATTTTATAAAAATATCTTACATCTAAAGACAATATATATCCTTAAATAATAATTAACCTACTATTGTACTTTTAAGTTGAATTAACATAATAGTTATAAAGTAGTTTTGTATCTTTTCTAAAACATTTAACTTTTCCATTAGATCTATTAAAATATATTTTTATTTCATTAAACTTAATAACTTTACTCTAATTAATTTTAGTTTAATATTAATATTGATATTTAAACTCTTACTTAGCTTTATAATATAATTTCTTTAGTTAAAGGTGTTTTTTCTTAAAGTGTAAATAGTATCTATACTAATATAAAACATATATAATAGTATTAGTGCTAACTAATATCCTTGTATAGTTTTATAGTTCTTGTTATATTTTTATAATAATACCATACATACTCATATTAACTAATCTACAAATATACTTTTTATTATATTTATCTATAATTTTAACACACTTAAATTTAAGTTTAAATGTTTTTTTATTGTTATTCTTAACAGTTTTAACTATAGTAAACTATGTTGACACTAGTAATTCTAATAATATCATAAGTTGATTTATCTTCTTTATAAAGTTGATTGATACATAAGTAGATTTTTTTAAAAAGGGATTTAAACATAATAATATTAATAAAAAAATTTAGTATATTTAAAAAATATTATATAAAATAATAGCAAAGAGAGAAAAAAGATATGGTTATATATTATTAAATATATCCCTTTATCTTAAAATCTTATAAATTTATAACTTACTTTAGTTAAATATTAAAAGTTAATATTTTTGCTAATAATTTACTAAATATATTTAAATATATTTATTTATTATTTAATAATATACCTTAATTATATATTATAGTTTCAAGTAATCTAATATATATAATTGTTTTAGTTATTAATTAAAATATATATATTTTTGATTTTATAACTTATTTTTGTAAATTGTTGTATTATAATATATTAACACTACCTAATATAAATTTTAATATATTATTAGCTTATTTTAATTTAAAGATTAATTAAACTTTGTTTATATTTATATACTATAACTATATTATAATACTATATTTTATAATACACAATTTTTATATTAGGTATTCCTCTATACTATATTAGTATTTACCACTATATTTATATAGTAACAATAATAAAACTACTAAAAACATATTAGAAATTAATAATTATTAGTATTAAATCTATTTATTATTATTTTAAATCTTATCTATAATTTATTTTATTTAAATTTAATACTATATACTATAATACTATCAAAAAAATACTATTATATTATTTTAATGATGATAATAGCTTAATTATTGAGTAAATTTAAAACTTTAGTTTTTAAGAATTTATTACCCTTTAAAAAACTTATATTAAATAACTTTTGGTTAAGAAAAATATAACTTAAAAAGTTTAAATCTAATAAACTAGTTATTTTACTATAATTAATATATTAAACTACCTTTTTAATATTTTTAAAGGTAAATTAAATACTTAAGATAGTTTTAAAAACCTCTACAAGTTTAAAAACTACCTTAAAAATATAAAAAATTATCTTTATTTAATTTTTGATTAAGATTTAAAAATTATCTTTAAATCAACCATTTTTTTTAGAAAAATTTATTTATATTTAGTAATTAACTTATTACAAGTTTAATCCTAAAGAGTTCTTAAGGGGATAACCTATTATAAAATATAAACCATTAAATAATTAAAAAAACCCTTAAAGAAAGGTATTACCTAAAAGATTAAGTTTAATTAACAAGAGAAAAGTTTTCCCAACTTAAATAAAAAACTTCTATAAGGTAATTAATTGAGAAACTCAATAAGATATATTTAAATATATTAAATATCACTAAAAAAAATAAATCCACAGGTTATTATAATGCTTTAATCCTCAAATAAAACTTTAATTAATTAACAGGGAATATTTTGATAAAATGTTTATTTTTAATAGTTATGATATAGTAATTATAATTGATGATATTTTTTACTTTATAATTAAATTTTTTTATTTTAAGAATTAATCTTTTAAAACCTATTTTAATTTATTTAAATTTTAAATGATAAATGTTTCTACTTTAAAACTTTATAAGAAAACCTTTAATAAAGAAGCTAAAGTTTATTTAAGAGTAAATAAAGGTTGTTATTATTGTTAAAAAACTTTAGTTAATTATAAAGCTAATAAATATCTTTTTAAAAAACAATAACTATTTAATTTTTAATAATCTTAATTTACCAACCATAAATTAAATTTAAATAATATCAATATAACCTTAATATTACTTTTTTTATAATTAATTAGCAAATTCTAATTTAATCCACAAAAATTCTAATAAACTAATGATTCTATAAATTAAATTATATATATTAGAAAGATCTAACTAATTAAACCACTAAAAACTAAAAATATTCTAGTAACTAATTTACCTTATAATTTTTTACTTTTAATTATCACTTTATTGTTAATTTTAATTAAATATTTTATAAATATACTTATTAATGTTTTAATTAACTCTAGTTATTTTTGTTATATTATCTCTTTTTTTATTATTTTAAAACTATCTTTACCTACTTAAAAAACAGTTTAATAATTAAATATACTAATAATTTAATAGAATAAGTATTTAATATTATATTTAAATACTTATCATTTTTTTTAGTTATTATTATAATATTAAATTTTTAATTAATAACATTAGTTATAATTTTATACTAGGTTAAAATTAGTTTAAATATTATAGTTTTTTATTTATAAGTATTACTTTAAAAAGTTACAAATTTATTTCTTTTATATTCTTAAAGAAATTAATAGAATTAATTTTAAAAAATCTATATTACTTTATTATAAAACTACTAAATACTTTACCTAATGCTAACTCTATAATTGTATTAAATAATTTTATTATTATAAATAAAAACTAATATAAAAAACTAATTAAAAACTTTAATAATTTATAAAGATATATATTTATTTATAATTTATCTATTAATACTTAAACTGTTGATTTTAATGAAGTTATATTTAATAACCACTTTTTATATAATATAACAAGTTAATTTGTTAAAGTTTTTGAACTTATAAGTAAATTACCTTTTAAATATAATATTAAACACAAAAATAAACTTCTCTTAAATACTCAATTATATTTAAAACCTATTTACTATTTATCTCTTAAATAATATTAAATTTTAAAAAAAGAAATTTAAAAACTACTTGAAAATAAATATATTAAACTTTTTTCCTCATTATAAAAATCTTTTATTTTCTTTATATAAAAGATTAATGGTAGTTAAAAACTATATATTAATAATTATTTTTTAAATTCTAAAATTATCAAAAAATAAAATTTAATTATTAAACTTATATAATATTAAAGATAAAATACTTAAATCTATTATATTCATTAAATAAAATATTAAAAATAGTTATTATAAGATTAAAATTAAAGAAAATTCTATTTCTTTAACTATTTTTAATACTTTATTAAGTTATTATAAATTTACTATTATAAACTTTAAATTATGTAATATTCTTGTAATTTTTATTTAATTCATCAATTCCCTTTTTAACTTTATTTTTAATAACTTTATTATTATTTATTTTGATAATATTTTAATTTATTTAAAAACTAAAAAAAATATATTTAATATATTAATTAAGCTTTACAAACTATTTAGGAATATAAATTACTTTTAAAACTATCAAAATATATTATTAATGCATTTTTTATCTTTTTCTATAGTTATATTATTTTTTTTTAAAGAATTTATATTGATCCAACTAAACTCAATGGTGTAAAAGTTTTTTTTATATTTATAAATAAAAATTAACTTATGTTTATACTTAAATTATTAAATTACTTTAAAAACTTTATTAATTCTTTTATTGAATTTATAACTCTTTGAACTAATCTTTTAAGAAAAAAATTTTTTTTGAATAAACCCTACTATATACTTTTTACATTAATGTTTTAATTTTTTATATTACTAATGCTTTTACTATATTTATTTTTAATCTTAAACTACCTACTATTATTTTTATTGACTTTAGTTTTTTTATAATTAGTGGATAATTAGCTTAGTTTGAATTTAATTTATATTTTACCTTTTAACTATAAAATAAAATAAAAAATAAAGGAGAATAAGTTGAGTTTAACCTTATAAATGCTATCTTAAAGCTTATAACATTCTAGTTAAAAAAAAATAAAACCAACTGAATTAAAATACCTAGTTTATAAATAAGAACTCTTTATTTTAGTAGAAATAATTAAAAATCATTTGTATTTCTTATCTTATAATTTTTTTTAATATTTATAGATTATAAATCACTTATCTACTTAAATACTCAAAAGTATTTATTAAGGAGATAAGTTAAATAGATTAAAACTATTTAAATTTATCTTTTCCTAATCTAATATCTTTTAGCTTAATAAAATCATATTGTAGATACTTTGTTAAAAAATCTTATATATTTATTTTTTTGTTTTAATTATAAAAACCCTGTAAATATTAACTTAATGATTATTAATAAAGAAAATAAAAAATTTATTAAATTATTATAAAAAATAAAATTAAATAATAATTCCTTTATTTTAATTAAATAAGAACTCTTTAAACTATTAAAAATCTAAATAAAATATGTTAAAAGATTTAAAATCATTGATAACTTACTATATTATAATAATTGTTTATATGTCTTTAATATTCCCAAGATTTAATAAGTAATATTTAATAAATATTATAACTTATTTATTAGAGGATATTAAAACTAGTTAAAGATTGTTAAGATAGTTAAAATAAAATATTACTAGCTTTCTTTAATTAAATTAATTTAGAAATACACTAATACTTATAATATATACTAAAGAATTAAATATAATATTTAATTAAAATAAGGTAAATATATTTTTTTACAAGTCTTTAATAAAACTTAATAATAAATTTAACTTAATTTCATATAAATTCTTAAATCAATAACTAATTATAATTACTTACTAATTGTAATTAATTTATTTTTTAAATATGTTTATTTTATTCCTAATTTTAGAACTTTTATAATTAAAAATATTATAAAATTATTATTCTCTAATATCTTTACTTATTATAAAATTCTATAAACTATTATATTTAATAAAGATGTGTGATTTAACTTTTAATTTTGAAAGTTATTATTTTCTTCCTTTAAGATTAATTTAACTGTATTTACTATTAATCATCACTAAACTAATAAATTTGCTGAAAAAACTATTAAAGCCTTAAAGTAAATAATTAGAGCTTATATTAATATTAATTAATTAAATTAAGATACTTATATCTACCAACTTTAATATTTATTTAATATCTTTATTAATAGATTAACAGGTTTTAATTTTTATTTTATCAATTATAATAAACATCTTAATTTAATAATTACTCTAAAACTTTAAATCAACTTATTTTTAAATATTGTTGAATTTTAATCTAATATCAAATATATTAATTTCTTTGTTAAATTTAATATAAAAGAAAATTAAAAGATTATAGAATAATAATACTTAAAGTTATCTAGAAATCCTCTTAAATATAAAACTAATATGTTTGTATACTTAGAATAATCTACCCTTAAACTTACCTTACTTAAATCTAGCTTAAATCTAAAATACTTACTATTATATTATAGTCCCTATAAAATTTAATTTATTAATTCAAATTTTGAAAATATTAACTTAGAATTATTTTTAATTTAAAAGATCAATTTTACCTTTTATATATCTAAAATCAAAACTTATTTTGAAGATTTTAACATTTTTTTAATTAATTAAAAACCTTAAAATTAGATATAATTATTAATTAAAATAGAGAAAAAAATACTATATTGATTATATAATTAAATTTAAATTTATTAGGAATAAACTTTATTTCTATATAAAATAAATAGATTATCTTATTAAAGAAGCTATATAAGAACTTTTAGAAAATATTAAAAATACCTCAGCTTATTATACCTATTTATAAAAATCTAAAGAGTGTGTCTCTTCTAAAAAACTTACTAAGGGAGTATTAAAAGATTAATTCTTTAAATTCTTATATATACTTTCATATAATTCAATTAATTATAAATTATATAATTTTTACTTTTATAGCTAAATTAATTATATAAATAGCATTGAATTATCTAATAAACTAGGTTTTTCTTTTTCCTCTCAGTTTTTATTATTTTTTATCTTTTTCACTATTTCTAAAATTAAAACTATATCTTATTAATATTACAATATATTAACACTATCTAATATAAATCTTAATATATTAGTGACTTATCCTAGTTTAAAGCTTAATTAAACTTTGTTTATATTTATATGCTATAATTATATCATAGTATTATATTCTATATTTTATTATTTTTATATTAAGTTTTCCTCTACATTATATTAATATTTACCACCATACTTACAAATATTATTATATATTTTTTATATTAAAATAGATATCATTTATATTTAAAAAAAACACTTTTAACTAAAGAAATCCTATTATAATATTTATATAAAAGTTTAAATATTATTACTAAAATAATATTATAATTAATTAGAATAAAGTTATTTAGTTTAATAAAACAAAGATATATTTTAATTAATTTAATAAATAAACTAGATATTTTAAAAAAGATAAAAAATTACTTTATGACCATTATATTATTATAACCTAAAAATATAATTATAGGTTAACTATAATTAAAAGATATATATTATCTTTAGGTATAATATATC
>JNEM01016854.1:0-33128 GCA_000697335.1 Conidiobolus incongruus B7586
AATATTATATATATATATACACTGGCCCACAAAAGTAAGTCATAAAATTATAGTTATATATATTATTATCAATAACTCTGTTAATTCTTAATCAAATTAATTTAAATTAAAACATATAATAAACTTATATTATTGATTATTAATTAAGTATATTTGATCCAATTATATTAAATTTTAGTTGATATATTAAAGTTTAAATTTTACCTAAGGTGAGTCATAAATTTATGTATTTTGGTTATAGAAAGAAAAGTAAAACTTAGTATATCTACCTTTTGCTTTCCTAACTTCCTTAAGTCTATAGGGTATAGAGTCAACTAACTTCTTATATTAAGAAGGATTAATTTTTTTCTAAGCTTCTTAAATATATTCTTAAAGCTCATTTAAATTTTTTGCTGGTGGGAAAGCTTTAACTGTTTTTTTTAACTAATCCCAAAAGTATTCAATTGGATTAAAGTTAAAAGATTAAAGAAATCACTTTATAGCTATTATTTTATTATTTTTAAACCATTTGGTAGTAGAAATAGTAGTATAGCAAGGGGTATTATCTTGTTGGAAAATAACATCTGATTTATTCAACCTATATTATTCAATAGTTTTTTTTAATTCATTGTTTAGAATATTTTAATATATTTTAGTATTAATTCCCCCATTAACTTTACAAGGATACCTTACACCAGAAGATAACATATATCCTCAAACTATAATTGACCCATCATTATATTTTTGGGTTAAAATAGTATAATGGTTACAAAGTAGTTCTTTGTCTTTTCTGAAACATCTAGCTTTTTTATTTGATTTACTAAGGTATATTTTATTTCATTAAACTAAATAACCTTACTTTAATCAGTTTCAGTTTAACTTTAGTGGTGATATTTAAACTCTTACCTAACCCTACAATAAGACTTCTTTAGTTGGGGGTGTTTTTTCTTAAGGTGTAAGTGGTATCTATTATAATATAAAGCATGTATAATAGTATCAATTCTAACTAATATTCTTGTATAGTCTTGTAATTCTTTCTATACTTCTATAGCAGTATTATACTTACTTATATTAACCAACCTATAAATATACCTTTTATCATATTTATCTATAATCTTAATACACTTAAGTTTAGGTTTAGACATATCCTTACCATAATTTTTAACAACTTTAACTATAGTAGATTAGCTAACACTAATAATTCCAGCAATCTCATAAGTTAATTTACCTTCATTATAAAGTTGATTAATTTATAAATAAATCTTTTTAGAGAGGGATTTAAGTATTTTAATACTAATATAATTTAATATAATAATTTACAATAATAATATTAGTATAAATATATATAATTTAATAAAAAAAAAGATTTAAGTAATTTTTGTTTTATATACCCTTTTAGTTCTTAAACTTGCAAATTTATACCTCACCCAATTTAAAATTTAAGATTTGATATATTAACCAATAATATATTAAATATAATTAAATATAATTAAATATAATTAAATATAACCTAATATAATTAGGTAATATACCTTAATTATATACTTTAATTTAAATGAATTTAGTTAAGAATTGTTTAAGTTATAGGTAAATATATAAGTGATTTTTATTTTATGACTCATTTTTTTGGGTTAGTGTATGTCCTTATCAATATACTTTATTTTAAAATTTCAACTAAGAAATAAAAACTTTGTGTTAATATTTTGTTAAATAATACTCTAATAATTTAAATTTGTCAAATTTTATTTTATATATATATTCAAAATAATTTCAAAAATATTTTTTTAATATTCTTATTATATCTAAATCTAATACTAAAATATCTATAATTATGCTTTAATCCAATTGTTTATCATAATATACTTGTTTTTTAAATATATTTTAACTTATCATTTATATATATAATAATAAAATTTATTATTAAGATTATATATAAAATTTTGATATATATATATATTTCACAAAATTATAAATAAATTAAATACAAATATTTATAAATTTATAAATTACTTTATATTTCTTTTGCATTAATTATAAACAATTATTTTACAACAATTATTAATATTCTAGTTATTTAAAAATTATTTTTTAAATAAAATATTTATATTCCTTTAATAGAACTACACTAGCCTATAAAAATGAGTCATAAAATTAAAAATATAAATATTTCTATTAATATCTTAATCAACTCTTATTAAAATAAATTTATATTAAACTATGTAATTAATATATATTTATTATTTATAATATAATATATAAAGTTAAATTTAATTAATTATTAATTGATATATTTAAACTAAAAGTATACTTAAAGTGAGTTATAAATTTATGGGTTTTAGTATTAATAGAAAAACTAATATTTAATATATCTACCTTTAGCTTTTTTAGCTTCTTTAAGTTTTTAGGGTATAAAGTCAACTAACTTTTTATATTAAGTAAAATTAATATTATTCTAAGTTTCTTAAATATACTTTTAAAGTTAATTTAAATTTTTT
Organism: Conidiobolus incongruus B7586; assembly: GCA_000697335.1. Classification (NCBI taxonomy): domain Eukaryota; kingdom Fungi; phylum Entomophthoromycota; class Entomophthoromycetes; order Entomophthorales; family Conidiobolaceae; genus Conidiobolus; species Conidiobolus incongruus. Next base: position 2,475 of record JNEM01016854.1, read on the forward strand.
GTTAAAAGGATAGCTTTAATTAATTTTTTAAATAATCCTAATGATATTTAATTAAGTTAAAATTAAAAGATTTCAAGAGGTTATTTTATAATAGTTATTTGTTATTTTTAAGCCATTTAATAGTAGAATTTTTAATATAGTAAATAATATTATCTTATTAGAGAATAATATTTGATTTATTTAATTTATACCACTAAATAGTTTTTTCAATTTATTATTTAAAATACTTTAATACATCTCAATATTAATTCCCCTATTTATTTTATAAAGATACCTTATATATAAAAATAACATATATCTTTTAACTATAATTAATCTATTATTATATTTTTAAGTTATAATAACATAATGGTTATAAAGTAGTTTTTTATTTTTTATTGAAATATCTAGCTTTTTTATTAGATTTATTAAGATACATCTTAGTTTTATTAAATTAAATAACTTTATTTTAATTAGTTTTAGTTTAACTTTAATATTGACATTTAAACTCCCACTTAACTATATATTGGGACTTCTTTAATTAAAGATGTTTTTTCTTAAAATATTAGTGGTATTTATTTTAATATAAAACATATATAATAATATCAATATTAATTAATATTCTTATAAAGTTTTATAATTCTTGTTGTATTTATATAATCATATTATACTTACCTATATTAACTAATCTATATATATATTTTTTCTTATATTTATTTATAATCTTAACAAACTTAAGTTTTAGTTTAGGTGTTTTTTAAAAATTATTTTTAATAACCTTAGTTATAATAGATGAACTAATATTAGTAATTATAATCATCTCATAAGTTGATTTATTTTCTTTATAAAGTTGATTAATATATAAGTGAATTTTTTTTAAAAAAAATTTAAACATTATAATATTAATTTTAAAATATTAGTTTAATTGTTTTATAATATATAATATAATAAAAGAAAAAAAAGATATATATAAGTTTTGTTATTTATACCCCCTTAACTTATAAACCTATAAATTTATAACTCATCTTAGTTAAGTTTGAGGTTTTAATATATTAACCAATAGTTAATGAAATATAATCAAATATAGTTATTTATAATCAATTAATATAGGTAAATTATATATTTTAATTTAAATTTATTTAATTAAGAATTGTTTTAAATATAAGTAAATATATAAGTAATTTTGATTTTATAACTTACTTTTATAGGTTAGTATAGTTATAAAGAAATTTTTACAAATAAATTTAAATATTTTATAAAATATTAAATTTTAATTTTTTGAAAAAATTATTTTTTTAATATTAATAATACATCAAATATATATCACAGTATTATGATAATAAAAGTATTATTTTTATAAAACTTTTTGATATATATAATATATTTATATAATAATATCATTTTTATATTCATTTTAATAGTTTTATATTAATTAATTATAATAATAATAGTTAAATATTTTTATAATATTTTTCAATTTCTTTGAACTTTCATAATAATATTTTATAATTAATATAATAAGGCTTTGTTTTCCTGATAATAATTATTTTCAAAATTCAGGTAAATTAGGATTTTTGATTAATTATTACAATGTTATTGACCTTGAAACATAATATTGATAAATTAAAATACCTTATTATATATTTTCTGATTATAAAATAGTAATATAATAATGTCCTTGTTTATATTAATTTAAACTTTGTTTTAGGATTTATTTTGAAATTTATATAATAAATTCAATTATTTAAAAATCATAATTATTTACAAAAGGTTCATTTAATAAATAAATATGTAATCAGTTTATAGAAAATTTTAAACTAAGATAAAATATTATTAATATCCCTAAATTATATAATGGATTTTAATTATTGAAAAAAATATTCACTTTAATTTCAAGTAATATTACCCAAAACTATATAGTATATAATATCATACTCTTAATTATCTTAGCTTTCAGAATTTTATAAATAGTTATGGTTAAATTTAATATATTAAATATACATAATAATAATATTATTAAGAGTATTATATAGCAAAAAATTAAAATAATAATGATTGTTTTAATTTAATAATATATTCTAATATATTTAATATTTCAAAATAAAAATACAAGTAATGAAGGGATATATATTAGATGTTTATTATATATTATACAAAAATAATATATCATAAAAAATATAAATACCAATCAAATAATATTATTATTTTCTAAAAATCTATATGATCATGATATATATATTGAAATTTTATTTAAATAATAATAATAGGTGAATTATTCAAATAAAAAATAATTTCAACTTTTAAACTGCTTTGTATATTAATTATAATATTAACTTTAACTATAATATCCATCATTGAATATTTCTTAAACTTTGATAACTTAATATTAATTTTGTAATAATAGATAAATTAATAAATAATGAGAATCAATAATAAATAATTATAATAATTATAAATTAATTTGAAATATTTCAAATCATATAAAAAATAATTTTAAAATATAATTTAAAGTTGAATTAAAAATAAGTTAAAAATAAAATAATAATATCATATATTTTTATTTTTTTATAAATTAATAGAAGTTTTATTATTATTTAATATTTTTTATTTTTAAATTTTAATAAAATATCCCTTATTATATAAAATCATATTTATGTAAACTTGAATTTTATCTATTTTGTCTTTATTAACAGGATATTTTAGCCTAAATAATCTAATTATATATATATCCTTTATAATTTATGGTATTTATATATTATTTTAACTGGTAATATTTTAAAATTATTCTTAATAATTTTAAAATTCAATTCAGATCTTTAATAATTCAAATAAATGTTGAATAATGATATAACACTGTTGATTATATTTATTTAATAATATATTAACACTTAAAATAGTAATTTTTATTTTATAATAAAAATATAGAGATTAAATTAATGAATATAACCTTTGAAACGTATATAGTGAATAAAACCTATAATCACATATTAATTTGAAGTAATTGAAGCTGAAATAATATGTAAATTAAAGGATTTTTTTATTTATTAATTACATGTGCATGATATTTTAATATATCTACACATCTGTTTTAAATTAAGTACTACATGACTGAATTTAAAAATACTTGTATAATGTTACAACTTTAAAGTAACATGATATTAAATTTCTGATATAAAGTATATCTATAATATGATAGGAAATATGGTGGAATTCAATTAAAAGAGAAATAAATCTAATATAATAAATAATATTCAATTAAATATTCAATTTTAAATACAGTAAAATATGAAGCAATATTTAAAGATTGCTAAATTTCGGTTCCAACAAAGAGTATTCTAATTAGGAACTAAAAGGTTTATGATGCTGAGTGATTAAAAACATACAGACAAAAGGTAAGCAAGTTATACTCAGGATATATAATTTGATACCAATTTTCTTAATTCAGTCACATCAACTTTGTCATAATTTTAATCTATTTGAACAAAATGTTGACAAAATAAGTCTATCTACTTTTGTCACTTGAACATTAAAAATTAAAATAATTGAGAGTATATCTTAATGAAATTAATTTAATTTTAATTAAAATATTATATTTAATTACCTGATATTAATAATGATGTAATATGATTCATTGTATTTGTAAATCATGAGTGACCAAAGAAATCATGTTTAGATATCATAAAGTATTACAAAAGAAATGGTGATTCATAGGATACATTTATCAAAGTTTTAACCAATCTAGTATATCTGATTAGGCTATATATATATATTGATATGTGACTGATATTAAGTTATCCATTCAAGACTAAAAATGTCAATATGGCACCATATTGAGAAAACACATAATAGATTAAACTCTGCCCAATATAAACTTGGATACTAATCGGCAATTTAAAATATTTAATCGAAATCAATTGACTTTTTCAAATTGACTATAATAAATTTTTGGTTAACTTTGTGATGATTGAATTGAAAAAAAGTATTACAAAAATATTTCAAGTTTTTTTTGGTGCTTAACATTGATTCTTGGTTTCAGATACTTTTAAACGAAATGGCATATACCAAATACATAATTGCTTACTATAGGAATGACTTTTTCATTTCTAAATTAAGCATTAATTAATTTATTTCAAAATAAACAAAATAACAGAATTGACCCAAAAATCATTGCAAAAAATGTTCCTAATTAACTATTTATACCAAGTAAAAAAATCCGATATTAAGGTAAAATTTTATAGCTGAAGGGCTAATCTAAAAAACTAATGATATTTTAAAAGATTATCATATGATTTTAGTTGAGTTGGAATATAAATTGGCAAATTTTTTATATTAACAAATCACCTTATCTATCCAATCATCAAATCTTTGAAATTGGTACCACTAAAATATTTTAAATTCTCATTAAATTTTTTATAAGTAGTACAATATGGCTGATTTGGTTTTTTGATAGTAATTAGTAATGTTAAACGTGGTCAAACTCCCTTTACCTCTATACTATTCAATCTTCAAAATCTCGAACAGGATGACATGTTATTATAACATTAACCAATTTAAAGTTAAGAAACAGCTTAATTCTTTCTTAAAATTTCAGCACTTTATTAATTACTGTTATCACTTCCTTATCAATTGATTGATGAGAATATATTTTAGTGTGTCTATATAGAGCCAATCTGAATTATAAATCAATTTAGCATATCTTAAATGCTATTAAACTAGAATTTAGCAATAATTTTCAGTATAATTAGAACAGTTATTGAATTTTACGTTAAATATAGAATATCTTTGACTAAACAATTCATAGTTATTATTAATATTTAATATTGATCAAGATAATTTAAATCAGTATAAATAGTTCATATTCATATGTTTATTATCTATTAAACTATTCAATCCCCAAAAATTATGGTGATTTATATTAACTATAAAAAAAATATATATATAATAATATTCAAAACAGCTTATTATTGTATTAAAATAATAGAAATTTATACCAAATTAATTGATTATTCTCCTAGTATTTAGTATATTTAAGTTGCGTCGTTTTAAATTCTTATTATTAAAATATTGTATATTATTTTTTTATGAATAATGATAAACAATTATAGATCTTGAATAAATAATTAATCCTTCAAAATAAATATCTTAAATTTTTATAATATCAGTATATGATTAAGTTGTTATAATTATAGTTTATATACTTTGATTTATTCATGACATTTCTCATTATAATATAATATGATTTAATGAATTTTATAAAAATTTAATTGACCTAAAGTATATGAATTTTGTAAATTTTAATTTAACATAAAGTAATCAAATATTCTTATTTAAACATGGTTATTTATATACCATTAAAACTAATTATATACGAATTATATTGTTGATAATTCTAAACAATATTCATCAATTGCCGAGTATATCATAAAGGATTAATTACTGATTTCGATCATTATATGAATTATTTAACTCATATTAAAGTTGGATTGTTGACAACTAAATGATTCATTGATTGAGAGCTTACTGGTTTTGGATTTTGAGATCGCGCTCTCAATTAAGCTATTCAATTTAGTTTATTTATTCCTAATCTCCCTCTATCTCTTACTCTCCCGTCTTGCTGGATAAAGCTTTTCAGCTCGGAAAATTATAAGATTTATGACATCATATAAGGCAAATTTTATTACATTTGTAATAATTAATAATTAGCATTCTGAATGGTTGATTCATTTAAGCTCGTATTTAAAAGTATCAAAGCAGTATAATCGGTGACTGAGTTGTCACTGTTACACTTTAATGTGTCCTTAATACAGAATGGTGTTATCGTTTGTATTTATGAATAGAATTGCTTGATTTAAACTTGTTTGAAATTAGTTGTTGACGGGTTGTAGGAGGGGGAGAAGGGGGATTCGAATGAGTCACTAAAAAGGTTGGGGAGGGCGGGTGGAATGATTTAACATTGGGAAAGATTGAGAATTTACCAAATTGAATTTAATAGTTGAATCTCAATCATTATTGCGTCTCTCTTCTTTCAAATTGAATTTCCTCACTCTGTTCAATCGACTAGTATAAAATGACCAAGTTTCTTCCCAACGTTCGTCCAATTTCGATAAAAAATTTTTCAAAGCTTTATACATCTCCTCATTGGGCGAATTCTCATTCCCCTTCTAAAGTTAGACTTTTACAACTTAATTTAATTACTTGGAACACTTCTCGTTCTTTTAACACTTCTTCCACCTCTTCTTCTTTTCCTTCCAACTTATTTAATAGAACTTGGTTTAAAACTTCATCAATTATGGTCGGTTTAACTACTTTGGGTGTTTCTTCATCTTCTAATTTCTTCACTACTACATCTTCCAACCCCGAATCAAATACCACTTCTGATAAGCCACCTTCCAAGGGTTGTCACTTAACTGTTGCTGCTGCTTGGTCTCCCAAGCGCCCTCGCAGTGATCTTCCTTCTTGGTGCGCTGCTGACTGTGGTGAAGATGCTTATTTTGTTTCTGAAAATAAATCCTCTTACTGTATTGGTAAGCATATGAAATTCTTTAATTCTTGGGCGCAGATTAATGATCTTTTGGAATTTAGGTATTGCTGATGGTGTTGGAGGTTGGGGTGACATTGGTGTTGATCCCTCTCAATTCGCTTGGGAGCTTATGAACAATGCTCAAGCTGCTGCTCTCAAGCAAGAAAAAGAGATTGATCCTCAAGAAATTTTAGATCAATCCTATTCCAAACTCGTCAACGAAGGAAACGTCGAAGCTGGTAGTTCTACTGCCTGCATCTTGTCAGTTGATAAAGCTACTGGTATCCTCAAATCTTCTAATTTGGGCGATTCCGGATACTTGATTATTAGAAATCATACTCCTCTCTATCGCTCTAGAGAAAATACACACTATTTCAATGCACCTTATCAACTTTCCATTGTTCCTCCTGAATTAGACCGCGGTAACAACATCAAAAATACACCTGCTGATGCTGATCAAGATCACTATCAACTTGAGCATGGCGATTTCGTCGTTCTTGGTACTGATGGACTTTTTGACAATCTATTCAATGAAGAAATCATCAGCACCATTGATTTGGCACCCCCACCCAATTTGGATGTTGCCAATTGCACAGATAATAGCGTCATCCGCATGAAAATTCAAAATATGGCCAGCGAGCTCGTCAAGAAGAGCAAGCAAGTTGCCAACGACAAAATTAAGATGACCCCCTTCTCTAAGGCTGCTCAAGAACACGGCTATAGATATTCTGGTGGTAAAATTGACGATATTACGGTTGTTGTATTGTATGTGGACATGGTTGGCCAAAACCAGCTCAAACCTCACATATAGTTAAATCATTCAACAAAACCGCTTTGACTGTTTAACCAGGCTAACAATGATTCAATCCAGGGGTTGATTTGCTATTACATGTATTGAAATCCTCATTCATTTCAAGCCCGCCAAAAAGAACAGTTCATTCATGCAATCATATCAAGAATAATCCCCGACACCGCCTCATTCATCCTCAAGCACATTTTATTTAAATTATTTAATGTAAATATAAACCCAAAATATCCCCTCTGTTTAACTGTAAACCAATGGACGAATTGATCTTCAGTTCATCAGAACTGATTATTTAAATGTCTGGTATATTTAAATTCCCTCTGTCATACACCATTCTATACTACCATCCGTTCACTCCTTTTAATTAATAACACATTAAAATAATTTATTTTCAAATTGTAATACACTACACATTTTACACGTCATTCTACTTCCTATCAAATTTGCTCATTTCGATTTCTGGTGTAGCTCAATTGACTTTCAACTTCCTAATATCGCTTACATCACTGAATAGACTTTGATCATGATTAAACAGTTGCATTTGTTTGAATATTTTAATCAAATTAAGACAGTTTAGAATCAGATTATCATTTCCCCACAATTAAAATTTTCAATTTTCAAATCAACTGTACTATATTGCTTAGTTCACATGTAAATTATTTCTTATCTATATGTGGATATTGGGTAAACCTTAATCATCATTTTTCATGTGTATTTCATAGCCATATTTCATATATGAAATATTAGAATCTTCCAAATTTATAATTCTATCAACTATTGTTCATATATACTACTGATTAAAATATCATTGAAAACTGAAGCTGATTAATAATATTATTAGAGAAAAAAGCAAATCTTTATTACAAGCATAGAATGACATGTTAAATTAATGCTAAATAATAATCACATTATATATGTAAAATGTAATAGATAACAATTTCACAATTTAAATCAAAGTTGTAATTGTTTGAAAATAACTTTGAAACATTTCAAATAATTTGAAGTTCTCTAATTTTGGAAATTCTATTACAAACTTGGTGATTTTATTTTAAATTATTAAAATTGAATAGGAATTGGTTGTATTGATTGGTTATAGTAAGTGAAATTAAATTTCTTTGGCTTATATATATTAAAGTATCTTACTTTGCCATTGATGTGTTAATTTTATATTGGATATGATTAGATTAGAGATTGTCAAATCTATATTATTAAAATTTGAAACTCTAAAGAATTCAATAATATTCATTTACAATATTTTATTTATTACAACTTTTAACTATTTTATAACTTCCCACTTCAACTTAGCAGATTAAAGTGGACAATAATAAATTGTTTTATCAATATTAATTTATGTTTTAATTATAAAATATATAACTAAACCATTATGACAATTATATAGTTTTAGGTGTGTTGAAAAATTTTGAAAAATATACATACTATAATACAATTTATATCCAATATATTATATAATATTTCATCCTATAAAAATAATACTATTCCAATTGCTTTTCAGTTTATTTACCATATTCAAATATTAAAAGAATAAAGTGTGCTTGGACAATAATAAATTGGAAATAAGGTAAAATTTGTAAGTTAATTAACGCCAATATGGATATATTGATAAATTTAAAAAGTTGAAATCTAGTTTAATTACTTTAATTTTGTTATATATTACCCACTTAAAAATTTACTATTAACTATATATTAAATTTTGAAAATTTTCTTAAAAAAATTTTTAAATAATAATTTTATATAATTGAAAATAATGGAAAAATAATTATTTTTGTATATTATTAATCTTTCATTAATTCACAAAAACAGAATGACAATTAATTATCATAAATTAATTTAATTAATATTCATAATAATTTTACAATTATTTTTCATCTTATTAATATTAATTTTTTAGTTGAATTGATATGATTTTAAGTTTATAAAAAATATCTTTGACAATTATTTGTATAACATAAAGCTCTTAATAAGTATAAATATATCATATTAACAATATCCAGCTGATTTGATCCAACATAAACTGGATTCTAAAATATTCATTTTCAAATCTTAATGAGTATCTTTTTAGCACCTCAAATATGTGCCATAATCACTATATTCTAGTTACTTTGATAGGAATTCAAGAATATGTTTTTTCTATAAAGAGTTAACAATAGAAATTATTCTAATACTTTTATACAAGTTTGAAAATACATCTGATTATGTAATGTTATAGAAACGATTTTTAAGGCATTTGAATAATATAAATATCGAATAGTTTAATAATATTAACAATTATATGCTTGCTAATACTGTTTTTAAAATATATTATTGTTTAACATATAATCAACCATTTATATTTTTTCAATGATCAAAAATTAAATTCAAATAAAATAGAATAGTTGCTTAACTGTTACTTTTTAAAATCATGAAAAAAAATAATAATAATTAAATTCTTCAATAATTTTATAATCTGATTATATATTATTTATTCAATTATTTTAATAGAATATATTATATCAATATTTATTAGTACTTGATTTATCATAATTTTATAAATTTTAATTGATTTAATAAGGAATTATAGTGATAAAAATTGATCAATATTTATTACTGTTTATATGAATTTGAATATATATTAATAATAGGTTAATGATTTTATAAGATATTTTAAAAATAACTTATATATTTATTTAATATAAATAAATATGATTATAATACATATTTTTTTTAAATATAAAGGAAAAATAGAAATATCAAATATCAAAAAAATAGATTAAATTATATTTAAATATATATGATATCAGTTATTTATGGTGTTTTCATTGGATTGTTTAACATTTTAGTAATAGCTTTAACTGAAATTTTATTTGATTTTAATCTTGTATTATTTTAGAATATAGTAACAAAAAATATATGATACTCTCAATATAATATAATCTTAATTATTTAATATAATGGAATTTTTACTAATTAAAGTTAAGAGTTAGATAGGATATATCCCCTCTGAGTGATTTAATTTATTAATCTTGTTCATTAATAAATAGATAAACTCAAGATTGAATTATTTATGACTTGTTAATTATAATTTTAATAATATTATTATAATTAATAATATATATTAATTATTCATTAATATTAAATTTATAAAAATTTTAAATATAATTTAATAATATAAAAAATAATTAATTAAAAAGAAAAAAAATTTTTAATTATTTTATTAAATTATTTAAATTAATATTTTTTTTAAAATAGTTTATTAATTATAAATGATAAAATATTTGCAATTAAAATTCATAAATTATTACTCTAATATTAAACTAATTTTATATTAACTTTATCTAAATGATATATGATTTGATTGGATTTTTTTTTCTGATTAAATAAATTTTTTTGTGAATTTTTAGGTTGTAATTTGTGTTTTATCTTATAGTATAAAATCTATTTTTAGTTATCAATAGTACAATACTTAAAGCTTTAGTTTGCTTCAGGGTATTTTCACATGATAATTAAAATTCAAGATAGAATCATTTTAAATAAGTTAATTGTAATATTTTATAAAAATAAAAATATTAGGTATTTGTATTATATATTACAATTCCAAATGTATATAATATTCAAGTGAATCATCAATCAATGTTTACAATACATAATTATACATTGAATCAAACAAATTGCTTGATAAGTATTATATGATAAATGTATAGCATAATTGAAATTTTATAGTTAATAATTATATCAATTCATTTTATAAAATGAATTCTAAATTCAAAGTTGAAAACAAAGTATTATGTGTAATTATTGTTAAATGAAAAAAGAAAAGACAATTTTTAAAATGATCATCAGTGTATTATACATTGAAATAAAGTATCAAAACTAAGAAAAAAAATAATAAAATTCAATTTGAAATTAACTTGATATTATAGAATTTAAATTAATTAATTAGAATTGTCAAAAAAAAATTCAATAAGTTACCTATTATAATAATATATGATATATAAAACACAATTCAAAAATTAGTCGCATTTTAAAAATATATTAAAGCATGTATAATGTGATGTATTATATTATATTTAGACTAAAGCACCATTGGAGATATAGAACCATTTGTCAACTAAATAAATTAATATTAATATTAATGAATAGGTTATATGATTATTGAATTATTATATTTACCTGAGGGATCGACGGGAAGGGGTTCAACAACAGTGTTCTAAATTAAATAAAGTAAGTAAAAGGTTAAAGGGAATATGTCAGAAAATAATTACTGGAGGAATGTTTTGGTAGATGGGGTCTTCGGTGGTGATCTTGGAATTGGAATCATCCAAAGTGGTATTAACACTAAAGAAATCAATTAGATAAATCTAAAAAAACAATAGTAAAATTATATAATTACATGGATAAGTCATAGTTTTCAGTCTTGTTGGGAGTTTCACCAGAGATCAACTTCTTCCAGCTTTCATGGACTTCTTGGATGACGCTGGTAGCGTACTTCTTGTTCTTGGCTTCACCGTTGAAAGCGAAAACGTTTTCAGGCTTGCCATCGGGGATCTTGTAGATGCGGAACCATTCGTTAGTGGCACGGATGAGACCAGGGAAGTAGCGTTCAACATCTTCAATATCTATAGAAAGGAGTCAATGATAAATAATTAATTAATCTATGTATTTTAAATAATTACCATTGAGCTTAGAAGCATTAGGATCATTGATATCGATGGCAATAAGCTTCCAGTCAGTTTCACCTAATTAAAGTTAATTTAAAAATTTAAAAATATATTATAAAATTAATTTACCTTCATCTAATAAAGCCATAACACCCAAAATCTTAACTTGCTTAATTTGACCAGGGTAGCCAACAGCTTCTCCGATTTCGACAACGTCAATAGGATCATTATCACCCTTGGCATTGGTATCGTGGTTGAGGACGTTGGGATCTTCCCAAGTTTGGGGAAGAGCACCATAGTTCCAGATGTAACCCTTGTGGGGGAAGCAGTTGCGGACGAATCTAGGCTTGCCCTTCTTGATATCTTGTTTGATTGGATTCAAAGGTTCACCAGTAGCGATCTAAACAAAATTGAGTATTGGTAACTTACTAGATTGAATATCAATTTACTTCAGCTTTGGCGTTGGTCCAACGAGGGATTTCGACGACCATGTTGTACAAAGTTTTCTTATCGTTAGCGAATAAGGGAATATCATGGAAGGGGGAGATGACCTTGCCATCCTTTTCTAAATTAAAAAACAGATGTAAATTTCAAAACGATCAATGAGAACATGAACCCCACAGTTTAGAGGTTGAAACAGATGAAGTATGAGATAAAGAAGAATAACTTACCAATCCACAAACGATATTCAGCAGAGTTAGGAGCACCGAATTGACGAGTAGTGTATTCAGACATATTAATATTAGAATAACAAAAATTCAATTGTAAACAAGTATTAAGATGATTATTTATACTATTGATTTTATCTATAATTTTTTGTAATTTCAAATTTTCCATTTATATTCATATATATTATACTGGATATATTTTCTCATTAGTGTAAAATGCTATATAAACTGGATTAATTGTTAAATGAATTAAATTCGCATACTTCTAATGAATTTTATGTTGTTTCAAAAGAGTGAGTTTTAAAGTGTATTGCGCGGTATCATTGGTGTTTGATTTCAGTGTATTTCTTTAGATAATTCTGGTCATCTTCAGCTGAAGATCAGATCCATATTCAGTATTCTCTATTCACTTAATGACTTAATTCAGTTTCCAAATATTAACGATGATTCATCAAATTATCCTCATTAAGCAATGACGTATCTTGAACCAATGAATTCATTGAATTTTATAAAATCCGATAGCGATTTAATTTAGTTGAAATTTTTAATCCAATTTATTTATTAAATGGTAAAAATTTATAACATTAAGTAATTTAATAAAGATATGATGAAATTGATTCTTATCATATAAAAAACTTACATTAATCATTTTAATTAATTATATTATCTATTAATTTTTACCATTTATACTTTTTTTATTGTTTAATTATATTGAAGCTAATTTATATTACTTTAGTTTTGATTAATAATGATATAATTAATTTTTGATTAATCAAAGATAGATATATTAGATTTAATTTTTTAAAAATACTATAAAATTTATATAATTATTAATAATACATAAGTTTTAAAAATTATAATTAATGTATAAATTATTAAAATGAAACTTTTATTCGTATTATTTAGTATAATTGATAAAATAAATTTTTATAATTTTTGAAAATTGTTTAAATGATAAATAATAAAAAGCTTTCACTTATATAATTAAAAATTGATTTAATATAAATTAAATATTTTTAATATTAAGTTTCATATCAACTATATATCATCTGAAAACTATTATAATCCTTGTACAGTAACTTTCTTGTCATTGTAATACAAGTTGAAATAATTTCTATTTTAAATTATTTTTCAAACAGTTTTATTAACAATCTGAAAAGTATTAATATAGACGATGGTTAACACCTGTGATACATAGTTTGATAATATTATAATTAAAGTATAAATCATTCTATCATAGACTAATTATTTATCTGTTATTGATATTAATTAGTTAATAATTTAATTAGTTCACTGATATATCAAATATATCTTATGTATTTAAATTTATTGTATCTATAAATTGAATATTGGATATTAAATATTAATATTTAAATGGGTAGTATGTTGTTTTTAATATATCCTAATAATAAAATTTATCAATTTTATTATTATTAATATATTTGACTATTAAATTAATTTTGTATTTTTAATCAAAATATCTGGTAAACTTAAAATTAAATGAATTATCACTGATCTATGATAAAGGCTAGATTTTTGAGCTTCTAAATAATCTCATGATATTATAATTACCATGATTAGAATAATAAACATATTATAAATTTCTATTATCAATGATGAAAGATATCTTGTTTTTGCTTGTATAATTATTTATTTTGCATATTTCTTTTAAATTTTTAATATTGTGTAATGTCAAATTTAATAGAATATAAAATTTAATCAATGTTAGAATTTTCTATATATTTTCGATTGAATTAGTTCTAAAATTTATATTCTAACTTTTGATATAGAATATATGACTCTATATCTCTTTACTTAGTTATAACTCTCATTACGAATGTAGTAAACCAAATGTCGTAAAACTAAAATATATTTGGCTATATATCTAAATATTTTAAGAAAAATTATCGAATCATAATTAATATTAGTATTAGATCAAATTCATTTTTTAATTCCAATGTGAAAAGCAATTAAAAATATCAGAAAGAATTTATAACATTGAATATTAATATAATTAATAAAAGGTTTTGATAAATATAGCTAACAATAACAACAGATATTTCTGTACAGTTGTTATATTAATTTACAATCTTGACTCAAATTAATCAAAACAGTTATAATTATTAAAATGTTCACCTATTACACTATGTTAAAAAATTAATTACTCAATATTTTAATATAATTTGTCTCAAAAATGCTAATAAAGAAAGGTTATTAAAGATGGCAAGTATTTTTATATTCAAATATATTATATCTATGTACCAACTTTGATAGATAAATTTATGTCAAAAATATCATAAGAAATATTATTAAAATTAATATTGAATCAAAATTTATATTTTAATTATTGAAATATAGGAATGATTAGGTAAGTAAAATTTTAATAATTATAATATTTTCATTAAATTTGAATAGATTTAAAAATATATACCGAATTATTTAAAAACCACTAAATCAACTATTTACAATTACAATCTATAATTTAATATCTTTTCCAATATATTATTTAAATTTGATATTAGGGTATTATAATTAAAATATTACAAGCATGTATTAGATATATTAATTTTTCAATATAATTAACGGAATTGATTATACAAAATATTTGGAAAATAACCAACATTTGAGTTTTTGATAAAGAATTGATCGAATAATATAAATTCACCTACCAAGGTAATTTGAAGTGACATAGTACAGAGCTATAGGATAATTTTGTCTTTAATTCAATAATCTCAATATTAAATTTTTATATCATTTAGTACATCAAATATAAATATGAGGTATTGTTCCTGAGTTAATACTTAAATATCATTAATAATAAAAATACATTTTCACTATATAACCATCAATAAAATTGAAATTTTCTAATATGTATAATTGAAAAAAAAATTAGTTTTAATATATGAATGATGAAAAGTTAAAAAAATCCTAATAAAACAAAGTCATAAATTAAAAAAGATATAATTTTTCTTTAAAAAAATTATCCTAAAGATATTTAAATACTATATTAAAGGACTTCAAATATAAAATAAAATTTAACTGCGTCCAATTAGAGAAATTCCAATAACAATAATAATAAATTGTTTGTATTTTAATGTAGAATATATTTCCTAAAAAAGTTAATCTGATAAAATCCAGATTTTATAATTGATAATTGATCAAATAATGAAATCATCATCTTAAAAATTAAAGTCAAAATATGTAATATTAAATATAATTTATTTTGAATGTTAAAACATTATTATTACATCCAATATATTAATGCGATTAAAAATATAGGATAATTATCAATATTAATCATATTTAAAAATAGTCATAATAATCTAGTGAAGTAATATCAAAATGATTAAAATTAACAGGTAATTTTGTCAATAATAATATTACAAAAATTTAAAGGAGGTTTGTTAATTAAAAAAATTAATCAATAAAAAATTAAAAAACTATTAAATGGAATGCATAATAAAAACGGGAAAATTCGGATCAGATGCTTACTGGTCGGGAGGGCAACAGAGTTTAGGTTCGCAGGACGCAGAACAACTGAGAAGACATCTTGTGTTACCATGCTGGGAGTCGGGTAGGGCGATGGCGGAAGAGTTACCAGTTTGGACGACTTCAGGCTGGATGGTGGCGGAGTGAACACCGTGGTTGTGGAGCACTTTTTTGACTTGACTAGCTAGGGACATGTAGTCTTCACCAGGAGCAACAGAAATGTGAGCAGAAGCAACAATTTTAGTGTCACTCAATTGCCAGACATGGAGTTCGTGGATGCCTTTAATGCCAGGAATCTTGAGAACATTTGCACGGATTCTATCAAGAGGAATGCTATTAGGGGTACCTTGTAACAAAATAAATGATGCGCTCTTAATGAGAGGAATAGTGAATTTGATGATGAGAAGAGTAATAAGAATGGAAATGATAGGATCAAAAAGATATTTTTCCTTGAAGTCACAGAGCCAGATGATCAATGCAGTTGCAATAACTGCAATATTAGCCAAAGCATCTCCCAAGACATGCAAGTAGACACCATACATATTCATAGCACCTTCACCATGACTGTGACCGTGACCATGAGAATGACTATGATCGTGGTTGTGCTTAGAATTATGAGTTTCGTGACTATGAGAGTGATTATGCCCACTTTCAGTATGATCATGCTGACTAGATTCAACGACATCGCTAGCATCATAAGAGAGTTGAGCAGTTTCCATCAATGGAGAATTCTCGGTAAGTTGAGCCTTCTTCTTCTTGCGAATGGTATCAGCTTCTTGAATGATAGATTGTTGGAATTCAGCAGCAGTATTACAAGTCTCAACCCTCGATTCAATATCGTTAGTATGTCCATGACCGTGATCATGACCGTGTGAGTGAGAATGGCCGTGGCCTCCGAACAAGAACATACCGAACACGTTAAAGGCTAAACCCATACTACCAACAATCAAAATGAGTTGAGGGTTTTCGATTTCTATTCAAACTAAAATTAATTTACAAGGTTTTACAATAAAAAAAAATTCAACTTACCAACTGGGTTGAAGAAACGAGGAATAGCTTCGGCCAAAATAGTAATACATAAGCCCAACAGTAATACGGCATTGATTAATGCACCTAATACTTCAGCTCTTTGCCAGCCATAAGTGTATTTGGGATCGTGATCTTTCTTATTTGCCAACTATTAATAAGTTAGTAAATGCAAATTATCTATAATAAATTTGAGCAAAGCTTACTTTAACAGCATAAACAGCAATAAATAAACTGACTACATCGTTTAACATATGAAAGGCATCGGCAATTAAAGCGATGGAATTAACCATATAACCGATAATTAACTCGGCAAATAGTAAAGCTACACTTAGAGTGAGCTGAATCCAAAGTTTTGCGGATTTGGACAGAAAAGCCATCAAGAAAAAAGTTTAATTAAGAATTAAAGTACTGTATAATAGTGTCTAAAATTATTATTAATAATTATAATATTTTAGTGAGAGTTGAATGGGTGATCAATCGTATTTATAATGCTAAATAAAAATTGCCAAATTAGTGAGGTCTGATAAATTAGTTGGAAAAATTCAATCCAATGATTAAATTAGTGAACTTGTCCAAGTTGAAAAAACTTTTGGTGTAACTGTATTATTCTGTTAAGTGCAAAAATATATATTGAATAATACAACAGCCTTCATTTATACCATTTAGGTAATTTTATAAAATGAAGTCATTAAGTCGGCCCTAGAAGGTTTTATACTGGTACCAATCGTTGCATGAAGGCATTTTTCAGATGATCTTCATAAGTTAGAATTGCAAATTCCTTTATTTAGTAATTTTGTGAATGATATTCAATCTTGAGCAATCCATTTTTGTTAAAAATTTTTCCTAATTTTCTTAACATTTTGGCATATTTCACAATTTTTAAATTAAAAATCATGATTAAGTTTGTAAGAATTATAAAAAATCTATCAAAGGTATAGATAATTTTTTATATCACACAAATGTCTTGTATGCATAATAAAAACTAATAAATTTGGCAAATATACCAAGAATTTTACCAATTTTCAATATAATAAAATATCCATTCATTCCAATAAATAAAGGCGTCAATTAGTTTAAAATAACTGAAATGCTATGTAATAGAGTATCACAATTTGATTAAATTATCCTCTCAAAAGTAACCTGATATCCCAGAAACTATATAGTTCATAATGGCACTAGATATGCATCAAAAGGTTTTAATATTATTTCATCCATATCTTCTTTACCTTATTTTATGTATAAATATAGTAATAAAGTCATATTATAAAATTTCCAAATATTTTTAGGCTGTAGTTCTTGTAGTATTTTTTTAAGTTATTTTATGTTATTTTGCCATTCGGATAATTATTTAATCATTTTAAACTTAATAAGAATTTGATCATAATTTAATTAAAAATCAATATTCCTTGAAATTTTGATTACTATATTAATTTATATAGTTATAATGATATTATTTAAAAATTTTTGTAATATATTATTTAATTAATCTACTTATAAGATTCAAATTCTATTGATTATAAATAGTTAAATATAAATTCACTAATTTTAGTTAAAATTACAAAAAATGCTATCAAGTTGTTTATAAACAAACAATGGTTGAACATTTATTTATCCAAATTTAGAATTTGTAGATTGATTATATAAGATATTAGCATTGTTAAATTATAATTAATATTATTAATTATTAAATAGTTGATTATTAATAATATCTATGTTTAAAAACATTCTCTTTATAATTATTTACATATGTTCACCTTAAATTGAAATTATACACTTAGTATATTATAAAAGATTCTGATTGAATCTTCATAGATAATTAACTAAACCTTCATCGCAGTGGGATATTGTATATGTGCAAAATATATTAAAGAGAATTGTTAAATAGTAATTATTATGAGATCTAACAATGTACAAATAGGAATTTCCAATTCTCTCAATAACTTCAAAAAAATTAATTTAAATACTATTAAACTGATTCTTATAAAATTTATCAGGTGATAAATTGACTCCACTCTATTGAAATTAAAAATATCTTTGCAATGAATCAAAACTAATTAAAGTATAAAATATTTTAATGATATATAAAGTTAGTTATATATTATTGAATTTATTAAAAAAGTATATAATTCTTGAATCCATATTCATATTTACATTCTAAATTATTAATCTTATTTGAGTATATTTTAAAATTTTACAATCGGACCTCCATTTTAGAACTAAAATATCCAAAAAACATCATACCCAATTAAAATAATACTTTAACATGATAAAGAGTTTAAATTTTATTAAGGTTTTGCTATCTATATAATATGAATTTATTCTTCAATCATTTATTCAAAAATATTATGTGAATTAATGGAGGTCCAACTGAATATTTAATTTTACTACACTGTGATTAATATTTTCAAACTTTAAAAGTTGTTCAATAGGTGATCTATTTTAAATTATAGTTACATATTTTCATTGTTTACATTTTTTATATTGATTAATTATATATATAAATTTAATTAATCTTACTTTTAATTGTATAAAGAATATAATCATTTGATGGATTAATCAAATTAAATGGCTGAGAATTTGTTATGAAAATTTTAAACCAGGGTCTCATTATGTAATTATCAGTACTCAGCATTCTGATTCTTGTGATTTATATTCGATTTTATTATATTTTAAGTTACTTATATATTATATCAATTGCTAAAAATATATAGTCAATAGTTTTTTCCTAGAAAAATAATGGATATATTATATATACTAGGTGTAGAAATGTATCATGAAAATATTGAATATATATTTTAAATCACGCAAGTTGAAATATTTCAAAGTTTTGTCTATTTTGTGTAATAAGATGGATAATATAAATATTAAATCACAAATTTCTGATACATGTTTTATTTTGGTATTTACTTAGAGTATTTATTTGTTAATTAATACAAAATTAGAATTGACTTAATAATAAATAGAGATTATGATGCCATTGTTGAATTATATCAAAATTTTCACTTCAATTTTCATGAATTAGAGTATCATATTGAAAGAAAATACATATGAATATGTTTATAAGTAGCATTTTTAATATTTTTTATATTTCATATAATAATATATCGAATAGTAAATCATTGTGAATCATTTAAAAAACTGTTTGTTATGCATCAAAAATTAATATTGTTATAATGTTTCATTGATGTTATTCAGTTTAGTATCCCAAATTAGTCTTTGTATATTTGAAAATTTTAACCAATAAATTAAAATCATTGTTAGATTTAAAAAATATTTGATGAATGAATGCATATCTCAAAAAATAAACACTGTACTATGCATGAATATTATAATCTATTACATTTCTAAATAAATATTATGAGTGCAAATTTTTATACTTACATTGAATATTCTCTGAAAATATCTATATGAAATTATAGGTGTCAAGGTAAAATCTTTTCAGGTACTTTAAAGATTATTATAATTTTATATTTTCATCCTACTCTTATTTGTTTCAATATAATATTTTGAAATGACAAGGAATATTTTATTTAAAAAAGTATTATTTTGTTTGATCTAAAATTTATGATGATTATTTAAAAAATTAAAATATAAGGGAGGGTTTTTGTAATAATTAGAAAAATTTTACTTTTAGTAGGCATTGAATTATTTAATTTATCAAAAAAAATAAATGAATGGTTATATTATTCAGTTTTACTTCATGGATTAAACACAATAATCACATTATATTGTTTAGTAAATTTCATTTTCCTGGTGAATAGCTACGTTTTTAGATGAAAATTTGGCTAAAATGGGATAAGTTTGTAATAATGATATTTTGACAGATTCATGAAATTGGATCAATAATATACTGTTGATAATAGGGTTCCAATTTAATAAAATTATTGAAATGAAATCTGCAACTGTAGAGCGAGGAACTCCGGTTATAATTTCTATCAATGTATTGACAGTTTCTAATCCATTCGTTCCCGAGTATAACATTAAAAGTAGCATTACTTTAAATATTACTCGATTAGCTTGATGTAAAGCCTGTTCTTTGTCTATATTTAAATTGCGAATCTCCTTCCAAGCTCTTCTCCTCTGGGTAATTGAAATTCCAATATATGAATAGATAGTGGCTAAAATACTCAAGCTAATTATTATGAAATATGAATATAAAGTAATCATTCCAGTTAAAGTTTGAGGACTTGACATACAGTATATTCCTATTCCTGCCAATCGAATATCATCAATCGCTATTGAAATTAAGTTGATTGTAATAATATATAAAAATTCAAAAATCATTATCGCTACCCAAATTTTACTAGATAGTGATATTCCATGGATAATTAATAATCCCCTTTCCAAGCTCATTAATCCAACGTAAACAATAGATAAATAAGTACTACAAATATAGAGCAAATCATTTATATCACAGAACCATTGGTGAGTAGGTAAATATTTCGGATTGAAAAATGAGGCTAACCCGATAGTTATAAAACTTAAAGCGTTTATAAAATCGAAAATCAAGATACCCAAGGATATTTTCAAATGAGCTTTGGTAGGTTTACGAAATAACTTCAAACTCGATATCAGTAGCAATAAAGTGATAGGTACGGCGAAAACACCATAAATGAAAAATAAAACTGAGGTCGGTTTCCATAGTTTTGACTTATGTTGAAATAGTTTATAGTTATCACTTTTCATTTTGAATACTACTCGTTTTCTATTACTAGCAGTAAAATATGAATAAATTCACTTCAAATTTCCTTTTTATAAATCTCTGTAATATATCTCTTGTTTTAAAACCGAGTTTCGAAATGAAATTTATACTGACATCACCATTTTGATAATTATTTAATTCCATAACTATTCATAAAGATTAGATTTGTAAACACTTTGAAATTTTAGTATTCAGTTTATTTTATTAGTTAATAATTGTCACCAACCGAGTGACTGACCGAAATTGTTTTCACAAGTCCCTCGAATAGGTGACTACCATCGAGTGAGTTCCCATGCTTGGTTCCGAACAACCACTCGCACGAGATCCAATCTAACCTCTTCAAGTATGAGTCTGCTGAGGACTATAAAAAACTTATATAAGTTCACTAATAAAACATGCCAAATTGGTTGCTATCAAATTGGACAACCAGCGACTGTTTGATTCATTTAATTTGAAACGTGTTATTTTGGTTAAGTTGATCCGGACACAATGCCCGATTTAGCTCTAGCAGATCCTAAAGTAATTCCATACGATGAAGTGGTCAGGGTTCGTTTGGCTGCCCAGCTTGTAGCTGCTGCTTCCCATATGGCGCGAAATGTGCTCACCTATTTGGGAACTCTGTTCATCAAAACAGTAATTGTAATCGGACTCTCTTTGTTACTTGTGCCAACAATACTAATTAAAATGTTTTATCATTATTATTATACTTTATTGGTCAATTTAACGCAATATACATTTTTATTTATTGATTTTAATACAATTGAAACTTTAAGTGAAACTTTGACTTTTTCAAAAGAAAATAAATTTAAATATCAAATAAAATGTGAGTATATCTATTTATTAAAAATGATATTATTTAACCAAAATTTCAAAAACCTAATAATAAATTAAAAATAGTATTAATAATATTCAATAGTAATTTACATTTATAATTCAAATATACTCCTTTGAGAGAATATAGTTTTATAGATGTATTATAAAAAATAGAGAAAAAGTGTATAATATCCAAAGCAATTGTTTTTAACTAAAAAAATGATTAAAATCTATTTACACATAATAAATGATACTTTAGGAAAGAGTTATCTGATCAATTATAAAAATGCTTAATAGGTTTTGATTAGGCAAAAATTTTATGTATCAGAAATTTAATTATTCTCGATGTGTTCACTAGGCATAAATACTGAAGAAATTATATAATATAAATTGAAGCAATATTGTCTAATTTATAACTTTAAAATTTAGTTCATATATATTGAAGATATCTGATAATATTATTATTTTGTATTAAATAATATTGATTGTTTTATTTTAATTTATTTTATTCTATGAATCAATTATTTACATATTAAATCAAATAAAATATTATAATTATATTAAGTATTTACAAGGTATAATGTTATGTTACGTTTATTAAGTAAAGAAAACAAGGCAAATTAATATATTCATGGATTTCTTATATAATCTAAAATAGGTATTATTTATATAACTAATATAACTTGACAAAATAAAATAAAATAAAATAATATATGATTGTTTAACACCAAAAGTGAAGTAAATGCTCTTCCTCTATGATTTATATTAAATTTTCTAATTTAAGACTAATTTAATAATATTTTATATTGAGTAAATCAAATAAAATAATATACAAATATTATAACAAGTAATTATATAAAATATTAAGCTTTTTGCAAAAATATTTATAATTTTGAATATAATAAAAAAATCACAATATTTAATAATTAAACAATATTAGATAAAATATTTATTAATTTAAATGTTTTTATCATTTAGTCCAATTAATTCTAATTTAAAATTATTCAATTTTAGATTCAATATTTTTAAAATTTTGAAATATAATTATACTAATAGCAATGGTAACTAGATATTTGAATTATGAATTTATTTTCTTATTAATTAATTAACCTTGATTTGAAAAATCATTCTCAATTATGGACTTAACCAAATTAAGTAATTCTTAGATCAAACAATAGCAAACGAGTCATGACTTCATTGCTACTTTGAATTAATGATAAATTTAATATAAATTCTATCTATATCAAATTTAATTAAAAACAAATATAAATCAATGAATATTATAGTTGGAGTTTGATAAATAGTTTTCCAGATATAGTGAGTTAAATGATTTTCAATGTAAAATATTGTTTCAATTAACATATATTGTTTGTAATAATAAATTTTATGGATTTCTATTAAATTAATGAAATTGAATAAGAACCAAATATAATTTTGGAAATATATTAGCGTTATGAAAAAACTAATTATATTCAATTCTTATTTACCAATAAGTTTTGTAGAATTATTTACTATAGATAATTTTTATTTTAAAAAAAATAAATTTTGATACAAATTAATCAAAGTTATCTCAATATTAATTTTTTAAATATATAATAAAATCAAAAAATAACTATATAAGTTTCGAAATAGATATTTTTTAATATATATTAAATATTATCATGTTTTTTATTATATGACAAATACATTTGATTTTCAAATTTTAATTATCATTTATAATAAATTTATATCAATATTTCAAATTACATAATGAATTAATTATCAATATAATTAAAAATAGGTCTAAAGTTACAATTATAAATATATCTATAATCAATGGTATTTAATAATCTAATAGATGATATATTAGTTTTCTTAAAATAATTAGTTAATAAAAAATTATAGAAATTAATAATAAATATCTATTATTCAATATAGTCTTTAATTTTATTTTATATTCAATTATTCGATTATATAACTGAATTTAAATAAAATAAGAATTTATTTAAAATAAATATATAAATATACCAATATAACAATATATATGATGTAATTAAATTTTTTTGATTTGAATATAATATAAATAGATCTGGTATTTAATGAATTGAATTTTTTTTCTGAGTTGACTATATTTATAAATATTAATTATATTGATTTAGAGAAATTAAAATACCAAATTAAAATTAACTATATTCTAGTTTATATTTAATATATTATGAACTGAGTTATATATAATTGTTGATGTTTATTATATTATACTTTATTGAGTTGACATAAAAATAATATATATATATATATATAATTTATAATGAGAATAAATAAATAAAAAGAATAAGACTTGAGGAATTAGGTTGCCATATTATATATATAACACAATATTTACATTTCACCAAACATTCGAGGTATTGGAATTTTGGCAGAATATATTTTGAATTTAGATTTTAAAAAATCCCTAAAAAGGATTACTAATAACCCAGTATTAACAATGTGTTGATAATATGTTATATTGTGAATAATCTGAGCTAAAGTAAGTATTTTCAGCATGAAACATCATTATATCTTTACCCGATAAAAGTATTAAAATCATCAATAATTTTCATTTGTGCAATAATATTAGAATATATACAATTATTATCTCATTGGAATTATGTATTCAAAAACACTATTATCTTTTAATGTTTCTCTGAAAAGATTAATTTTTTTTGAATATTTCACATTTTTAAAGTACTTTCAATTCTAATAACTAAGTCTAAAAATCCATGCATGAAACATAATTTGCTCTTGTAAACCGAAAACGCTAGATCAATTTGTATGAAAAATTGTAAAAAATCGTGCAAGAACAGGATCGCAGTTTCAGAACGATCACTAGTAAGGTGCCGAAGTAGAATCAATAAACCATTATGAGTTTAAAAATGAAGGACCAGAGAATGTAGGATTTGCTACTGAGGTCAATTGAATCAGCCATCAAAAAGGTATTGCTGCTTAAATCTGAATTAAATTCATATTGACGTATATGTAGTTTGAAATATAATTAATAGATATTACTTATTTAGAATATAAATTAATCATTGATATAAAAATCATTCAAAAAACGATTACAAATAATTAAATTTTACAAATCAAATATAAATCGCAAAATTCTTATAAAATAATAAAATCAAAATAATCATTCAATAAAACTAATAAAAATGATAAAAATAAATTACTTGATTTATGTAAAAGAGAGAAATAATGATTAATAAATTACAAAATTGAAAATATACGCAAACTTTATCATAGTAAAAATCAATTTCCCATATCATTTTTTTCACTGTGGAATTAAATATATCTTTTCCTAGATGTTTCAATATATTCCATAGAATTTTAAATATAGTTATATTATTGAACCAGGTTTGATATATAATAATCTACATTTTGACAAATTTTAACATTAATTTTGTTTTGATTATCATGAAATTCAGAATCCTAATCGATATTAGGAATTAATTTCAGGGTCTTATGGTGTAATGGTCAGTACCCAGGATTCTGATTCCAGTAATCTGAGTTCGATTCTCAGTGAGACCTTGTATAATTTATTTAAATCTTTTATTGAGTTTGTTTTTAATCAAATTTTATAACAGTGAATAGCATTTTGAAAATTCAAAATTTTCCAATTTTCCCATGAACTATTTAGTGTTAGATTTGGTTGAGTTGCTTTGCTTTTCTTGGAATAGACTGATACTTTCTCTAGTTTGAGACATTGGTTAAATTGGTTTAAATCGATGCAGAATGTATTAGTATATAGGGTTATCACTTTGACAGATGGTGAAATGAGGTCGAGAGTGTGATGCGTTCCAGTATTCCGAAGAGTTAGTTGTTCGAGACTATGCAAAGACTTAATAATTTGGGTGAGAGATGATGCAAGCGATGGAGCATATTCAATATCTAGATGAGATATGTGAGGACAGTTGTAACATATTTTTTCAACTATATCAATACTCTCCAATTTTATATGTTTAAATTTCAATCGATTCACTCCATATAGTTTTGGAATAGTCATAATTTCCCAAATATTGTTAAAGATACAATTATCCAAAGTTAAACCACTTAAATTCATCATGTATTTGATTATATCCAAGCTAGATTGATTTAATAGGGAGCTACCAGTGTGTAAGTATTGAATTTGGGGATTTTTGGATATAAAATTATTTAATACTTGTGAGTATTGATTGCGATTATCAACGAGTATTAATTTTTCGAGGGATGGGAGATGCTGATTAGACGTGGCTATGGGACTGTGGAAATCGTATTCAATGGGAGGTTGGTGGGTGTAGGATCCCATCGGAAGTCTTGTTACTTGGCTATAATCGACCCATCGACATTTATTGATATATAGAGATTTTAACGTTGCTGGGAGTTGAATAGGATGCTCGGATTTATCGTGTCCTAAATACGTCAACGTCATCTTTTTTATCCTCAAGTGCTCGACACATTTCGAATTAGTTAAAATGAGATTGAACCTAGTCAAAGAAATAATCATATTATAAAATGACAAATTTGTAATATTATGAAAATTGATATGGTTTAAATTAATATATTGATCAATATCATTCCCAACGAAATATAATTCTTCAATAAATTCATTGTATTGGTTAAAGTATCTCAATAAATTCGTATTAAATATAAAATGTTTAGTATTATCCCCGGTCAACTTATTATCCGAACATAGTTTTAATTGATATTGTAAATATTGTGATATATTTAGCCTTTTGAAAATGTGATATTTTAACTTTAGTCTGATGAATTTACATACTTGACCTAATACTAATATATCTTTAATTTTTAAATAATACAATATTGTTTCAAAAGTTAATATATGTGACCAGTCTTTTGTTTTTTCTTTTGATTGAATTGAATTCATTTATAATTTTAATTGAATCAATCCTTGAACTTTAATAAATTTGATATAGACATCTCATTTATATGAATTATGGGTTACGTATTCGTCATGATTTCATTCATTTTCAATTTACAAGTCAACTGACAGACCCTTATTGACCAAAGACGGAAATCACCAAAATTGAATAAATTATATTGAAATACTGAAAATATTCAATTTAAATCAGTTTAATAATACAATAAAATAACTTAAGTTATTGAGAAATATTTAATGTTATAAATCAATAATAGACTATCTTTATTATATAAAATAAGTAAACTTAGAAAAATCAATGAAATAAAATAAAATAATTAATATTTCAATTTTTTCATTCTCAAATTTCAATTAACTTCTAAATTATACCATTATATTTAATATAATGAAAAATTCTAAAAGTTTGATTATATTAATTATTTATGATTAAATTATACTAAAATTTTATTATAGAATCTAAATTGTTTCTAAAATATTATTATTGAGTTTAATTCTTTTTTAATCAATTTTGAAATTTAAGATTATTAATTTATGATAATAACTATGTATAAATAAAATTTATAAAATTATTTTTAATTAGATTATAATTAAAATAATAGTATTCATTAACGGAAAACTTATAATTTCATATTACTTAAAACGAATAATATATTTAACATATAGTGAAAAGATTCAATAGAAATGACTAAGTGAATATGATTGATTTATTTATCTGAATTTGATTAATTAATAATATTAATTAAAATATTCTCAGATAATTAATGAATATTTTTGTTTTAAAGATCAATACTTTAATATATTATTTTTATCAATAATTAAATAACTTGGTTATTATTGGTGAACGAATAAGAATTTAATATCAAAAGATTATCCCATAATAATACGCTGAGAGAAAAATGAAGGATAAATTGAATTTCTCAAAAATGATAAATTGATAATGTAAAAATTAAATAATATAAAATAAATAAAAAGAAAGTATTAAAAGAATTAAAGTATGGAAGAAATTAATGTATTAAAAAAGATTTTAATTGCTAAAGAAAATTCTTCAGAGGTTCCTTACAAATTATTTCAAGATGATCAACCAACCGATTCCATTTCCAATGCTACCCATTTAGAATTTAATGGTACAAAATACGATTTGGATCAATTAGTTTACCCATTAAAGGAATCTGGAGATGACCCAAAGCATAGTTTAAAGACTTTACTATTTTTGCTAAGCCAGGAATGGGAAGGTTTTGGCGGTTACTTGACACAGTGTCTTACTAATGGCATTTCATCATTGGGTCTTTTAGAATTTCAGCCCACTTTGAGCTACTTTCAATCGCTGAAGGATGAACCTGTAGAAACCGAAGCAGTCCCAGACGAACCCAATCAAAAGAAATTTAAGAGCTCAATGGACGCTTTGGATCCCGCTGACCAATTCTTGAGTACAGTTTTTAAAAATGAGATGGCATTGCCTATTCCCGATAATGTTAGTGAATTTACGGGAGTTCAATCTTACCATTGGGTAGTTGACTTGATTGACAAATCTCTGCAGAAGCAGCCTACTAGTCCAGAGTCGGAAGAAGAGTCTGATCATAGGGCTGGCCAAAATACTCCAGATCAATTGACTACCACACCAACTGATACCAAGACCTTACCAATTATTCTACTTTCTTCCAATTCTAGTGCGCTCGTCAATCTCAACAACGTTGTATCATTCTTATCCACTGGTAAATTATCATCCAATTCACCCAGCACTGGGCCCAACACATCACCACTCATCGCAAATCTAACACACCCTTCGACGGGCCAAACCCAACAGTATCGCATTATTCCTATGGCCGACTGGAACCCTGTCAACTCCAAAGAAGAGCAGAAGGTGCGCCTTCTCCTGACGAGCATCTCTGACGACATTAACGAACTTGGCTGGAAGGGCAAATATCCCTGTGTGATCGTATACGACAAATTTCAAGATCGACCACCCTTCTGGCACGCATTGGCAACCGATGAAGAAATCTTCAAATTAGAAATTGACCAAGATGACAATTTAGATCAATTGAAAATGATGTGGGAATTTGAAAAAGTTAAAATCTAATTATTTCTTTAAAGTTATTGCATTTCAATCACACATTAGCACATAGTCATATTTTTACTATCTGCATTGTGAATCTCATCAGGTTATCTTATTTATTAACCTAAAATCAATTTATATCAATTTCATCATCATTTTTTACTAATTGTTATTAATAATTATATTATTGTTTCAATAAATTTTACCAAAATATATTATATATAATTTAATTATTATCAATCTTCCAATTTTATTGTTTTTTAATAATTTATTTTGGTCACAGCCTATTTTAAAATCTAATGAATATTATTACTTTGTAATTTATATAATGGGAATTTTTTATAATTGAAAAAAATAAATATTTTAATATAAAATATAAAAATAAATATATAGAATTAATATTTTTTTATTTCTAATAACTTTTTACCATATTTTTAACAAAGTTTTAATACCTAAAAAATAGTTCTTTTTATTAAAGATTGAAATTTGATGTTTCACAAACAAATTAAATTTTTTTGCAAAAATTTTTTTATATAATAGTTTTTTAATTATTTAAAATCATTATAATTATATAAGTTATAATCTAAAGAAAATACTAGATATAGTAATTTTTTCTAGTTATTTTTAATTAAGAAGTTTTTTATAATTTTAACTTTATGTATTTTATAATTATCTTGTAAAATAATAGGTTTTCTTAAATTATATTAAGAATATCAATTAAAAATAGTTTTATTTAAAAAAGCAATATAAAATTTACTATTAATTAATTTCCTTTTAAAAAATAAATAAAAATAACATATATTATCATAATCAACTATAATAATTAATATTTATTTATTATTAAAGTATTTATTTAAAGGAATCTATAAAAAAGGTGGATTTAACTTAATCTAATAACTTGATTTATATTTTAGTAAAGGATAATATTAAAGAATATAAGATTTATCAATTATAATGATTTGCTATAAAAACTTTAGTTTTTAACTATATCTTAATAAATCTTATTTAATAATAGCTATTCTAACTTTTTTAATTTATAATTATATTATA